>MU107689.1:0-42884 GCA_012274485.2 Sinapis alba | reverse complement strand
CAAGTACCTCGAAAGCAACATAGACGCAACCATTAATTCATAAGCAGCTTCTCGCAAATCATCATCCGATAACCCTTAAAAATTCCTAACATCATGTATCAGTTCACTCAAAATATGGAAACTAACTTAAATCAAGATTCAAAAGGAAACGCTAGGACAGGATGTCAAATGAAATACCTGTTCTTAAGGGTGGCAAGCCGAGAGGAATGATTTTGATAGGTTTCATGGGTTTAATGTCAGGTGTATCCTCTTTGAAAATGTAGTTGTCTATAGGTGAAGGAGTATTAGAAGAATCAATGTGACCATTGTTGCTGGACTTTTCCATTTTAGCTGGTTGAGGAGGTAGTCGACGAGGGGGAGAACCTGCTGCATCTGGACTCGACACAAGAAAATAGGAATCTCTAGACTCAGAGTGTATCTGCACATAATCACTTTAAACGGTTATTATCAACAACAGGCATTGGTGTTTTACATCCTTCTGAGGAGGATGTATAGCACAAAAATTTGACTTCCATTCGTCACTTATCTACCAACAACAAATAATACAACCTAATTGTAAAATCTACAATCTGACAGAACAATAGATGTAGATGGCATTTAGAATGCAAATATGAATTTGAAGACAGCAACAAACTCAGAGTGTATCTCTAAGAAACATTTCATTTCCTTACCGTAACAGGGTATGAGGACTCAAAATTGTATTTCTTTGTGGCCTTGGAGACATCAACTACACCACCTGTAGAGTGTTTCAGAAACAGGTTATATAACAAGGGATGATTCAGATGGTTTCTGTTAGAAGAAAGCTTTCCTCATTACCCTAATTGCGTAGTACCCATATCAACTAATCAGACGGAAAAAGTCCACAAATAATTAATCTGTTTCGCTAAGAACTAAGAACAAGATGGGAGAAGCTTAACTCATGTAACCGTTTTTGAAACTCGGAAACAGACACTGACTAAAGATGTGTTACAAAAATATATATATGTTTCAAATTTTCTTGAGAGGAAATGTAAGCTGACCTGATTTCACACAATCCAAGACATAATCGGCGCTAAGAGCATCTAAATCAGCAGGAGAAAGAGAGGTAGATGAGGAACCAGGAGGGGAACGAATCTCCTTTACCAAACCCGAAGACATAAGAAACTCCATGAGCTTGCGCCGATCGTTCCTGTAACGCTCCAACAGAGAGTTCATACTTGCACTCCCAACGAAAAAAAGAATCGCCTCTGACCTACAAAGTAGATCTTGAAATTGATGTGGAAAGATAGAGAGAGAGAGAGAGAGAGAGGCTTCTTTAGCGAGCTCTGTTGTCTTCTGCCATGGAAGGGAGAAAGAGGAGCTTCGGGAGGTTTAGGGGAAAGCGGGGAAAAGCACGCACGAGTGATGATCGCAATTGACCAAAACGTCCTTACACTAAGATTCTTTTCATATTATCTACCCATCTGACTTTTGTTTTGGCAACTCCATAAATGCTTTTGAAGAATTCAAATTACATAACGACGACACACTTTTTTGACCAACGACGACGTCGTTTAGCTTGCAAGTTTCAAATCGTCGTTTAGCTTGCAAGTTCCGTTTGCATGTTGAGTAACGGCGTGACGCAGCCGTTGATTTTTGATCCGCCACGGAGCCGTTTGTTTTGTGACCGCTTCCCATATAAAATTTTGATTTTTATTTAATAAAACCAGAAACATAAAAGTTTATGTTTTCACGTGGACACAACAAGAAAAAAAAAGAAACAGGTCCAAGGATGAATTCACAAGTTTCTCACTAGTCAATGTAATACACAATACATTGATCTACAATTCTAACTGCACAACACGCACCAGAGTTTTTACATTTTACCTGAAAACTTCTGGTATTGTTCAGGTGATCCCCACGAAACATCACTACACCTCGTTTTCATTCTTCAAGATGTTGAACTTGCAAAGCGGGCAACGAGAGTTTATGTGAAGCCATTTGTCGATGCAAGTGCAATGGAAGTGATGGTTACAAGGGAGCTCTCTTAGTTCAACCCCGTCTTCATATTCACACAGACAAATGCAACATTCCTGCAAAAGAATCACACGCCTTCTCAGTCTAAACACTTTTCAGAAATTGTTTATATATCAACACACAGGAACTTCATTAAAATGGTTATTATCAGGAGTACCGAGTCTTCTGAAGAAAGTGAGCGTTCGATTGGTGAATCTGTTCCACATTCCGTCATTATTCCTCGATCTGTAGTTTCGCCTGGGAGCTTTTCGCCGTTGCCAATCTTTCTAAATCTGAATTTTGGCATTTGATCTATGTCCTTCTTCGATGCTCCCTCCTGTTGTGCACCAATTTGGAGTTGGGTTTACTGATGATCCTCTTTAGATGAAAGAACGGGTTCTAAACTATGTAATTGTGATGGGAATGGAAGTAGAAGAGAGCTTACCTCGTCGGCAACAGCATATAAGATTGCAATTATACATGGGAGACAGCAGCAAACAGCAAGGCCAACAACACAAGCCAATGCAACACAGAATACAACAAAGAAAACATCGAAACCAAGAAATATGATACACAACCTGCAAGTTTGAAAAAAAAAACACCAAATAAAACAATCAACAAAAGATACAACTTTCAAAGAACAAAAAAATGAAAAGAAAGGATACCAATAGAGCAGAGGAGCGTCACTAGAGAGTGTTTGGCCTCCAGCAGATACCCAGTAGAATCCGATTACCCACCAGATGAATGAGAACATTGTGTTGGCTGATTCAAGATGCTTTGCAGAATTACTGAGACCATTAAACATCAATGATCAACAAGGGTCAAGACGGATCGAAATGACCTAAGCTATCTCTAAGACTCTAACAGAAAATCAGGCATGAACTTCTTAACATTACAAGAACATAAGCTGATATCAATATTCACCAGAAAGAAGGGTAAACATCAACTAACCTATAAGCATCAACTAACATTCAATACCTTCTAACCTAAATGTGGACAAGAGAAGTTGCATTTCGATTCATAATACTATAAGCATCAACTAACATTAACCTAGAAACCAAGATTCCACATTTATCAACAAGGGTCATATGGAAACGAAAGGAAACTCAAACTAACAACAAAGAAGGATGAAAATGGCCTAAACTATCTCTAAGACTCTGAGACAAGATCAGTTTCCAACCATGTTTCTAAATCAGGCTTGTACTTCTAAACATTAGAAGAACATAACCTGAGGATACCGATATCTTCACCAGAAAGAAAGCTAAGCAATGACACAGTTCAATATATTCTAACCTAAATGTGGATACGGCACAAGAGAAGTTTCATTTTGATCCACAGTCCACAGATACAATAAGCATCAACTAACGTTAACCTAGAACCCAAGATTCAAGATTGATCAATGTACATACAGTTGCTTCCATGTATTTAACCTACAAAAAGCCGCTGCTTCCAGATCAAAGCAAGCACAAGTTTAACTTAAATGTGGAAACAGCACAAGGGAAGTTGCATTTTGCATAAGCATCAACTAACATCAACCTAGAATCCAAGATTCCACACTGATCAATGCATATACAGTTGCTTCCATGTATAGAAACTCTGCTGCTTCAAGATCAAATCAAGCACAAACTGTTAAAAGACGAAAATCGATACCTAGTGTTTCCTGTATCCTCCAATTGAGCTAACGAAACGTACTGCTGCGTCGAAGAAGGAGACGAAGAAGCTGATGATCCATGGCGCGTGTCTCTCCTTCGCCGACAACTCCTCCTCCTGTACTCAACGCAGACGCACGCCATATGAAGCCCGCACTGAACACCGTAACCTACAACCCAAATTCTCAACGGCATATTCGGCCGTTCGTCGCGGCTGAGGATCAGAACAACAACGCCGATCGCCACGAAAGCGAGATTCCAGAGAATGTCGAGGAACACCACGGGTTTCGAATACGCCCAATCGCTCTGCCTCTCTTCCAATTGCTCAGCCGCGGTTTCTCTGACCAGCACCGACGGCTCTCGCATCATCCTCCGGCTTCCAGCGTGGCGAAGGAACCTCGCTGCCTCTCTGAGACCTTGTCGTCTAGCGGATCTTTGAATTCCGTTTTCTCCGTCGACGCTCGCGGTTCTGGTGACGCCGGAAGGGAGGAAGGGCGTTGTGTCGATGATTCCGTCGGAATTGGCTCTACCGACGCGAGAAGAAGGCAGGGACGGCGTAGAATCCGGCCCCGCCGTGTTGGTCGTCGTCGTCGCTGACATTTGAATGGCTTTCTTGATTCTCAGTTCCGATCGATAGGATCGCGATTTGCTTCAAAAGGTTTTGGAGTTTTGGACGTACAAAATTTCCAGAAAGGTGAGAGAAACAAACAATAACGACGTGAGGAAAATTCAGAAATGTTTTTCACATATAGTCCCTAGACTCTCTCTCCTCTTGTGATTTAGTCCCTACACTCTCTTTTCTCTTGTTTTATAGTCCCTCTCTCTCTCTTCTTTTTAAAGTCTCGCTTCTCCAACAAAAAAATTGAATTAGAAATATTTCTCAAAAATTCTTTTAGATAGTCTATTTTAGTTTATTCTTCACAAAAATAATTTTTAAGGAAGAAAATGATCAAAATAAGTTTTTTTAGAAGCTAAAAATTTTATTTATATGCATTTATACCCATTGGGTTAATTAAGTTAGACTTTAGGGTTTAAAGTTAAGGGGTGGATTTGGGGACAAGATTTCAAATTTCAAAAAGAAAAAAAAAATGAAAATTAAAAAAAAATGCTATTTTTCATTTTTCTAAAATTATTTTTATGACAAAAATTTAAAAAGACTATTTAAGAGAATTGTTTTTTTGGTAAATATGAGTGGAGGAGATAAAGAATACATTTTTCAAGTAAATTGTGTCAGTATACACTATATATCCAAAAAATTAGGTTTAAGGATTGATTTAAAATTTTGAAATGTACACAATACATGAATAGTGTATCTCGTCAGTTACCTAAATAGACAAATTTGGTGTATATAAAGAGGAAATATGTTGAATTCAAATGCAAAAGTGTACTCAAACATCAATCAAATGCAAAAGTAACCTAAAAGGGTAGTGAAATTATAACAGACCCCTTATGACCAAAAAAAACTATATGTGTTTTTACCTTTATAGTCTATTTAAGTCTTCCGTCTTTTTAAGTCTTTTGTGATTTTGTAAGTCTTCTAAGAAGACTTACATGTAAGTCTTCTCGTTTAGTAAATCTTAAAAATAATTTATAAATTATATAAAAAATATTTTTATGGGGGAAAAATCTAAATCATGTAATAATAAACATTTATAAATGATATAAATTAAAATCTAGTAAAATTGAATTGTTCTCGATATAGATGAGTGAATGTATCATCTTATGATATTCTTTGGTCTAGGGTTTGGAAACATATGTTATAGTATTGTATGTATCTTTAGGGTTAGATTTTGGAAACTTAACCAATTTTTTTTGAAAAATCATTTTTTACATATATTTGTTTAGTTTTGTGTATATTAAATAGTTTTGGAGTTGATTTTAAGTTTAGTGAAGTGTTTGTTGATATTTAGTTTGTTATTTAGTTTAAGGTAATAGAAGACTTAAGTCTACTAAAAGATATTACGCCAGAAGACTTACATGTAAGTCTTCTGGGTGAATAGTAAATTCAAGGGGTAGAAGACTTTCAGAAAAGTCTTCTGAGACTTCCCTGAAAGTCTTAGAGCACCCGCAATGGGGAATCCTTAAGGGGAGTCCTTAGCGAAAAAATAATTAAATAATCAATAAATTCCACAAAAACTTAAGGATTCAATTCTTAAAATCCCTAAATAAAGATCGATCCTTATACTATTTGCGACACGTGGCGACACGCGATTGATTAATTTTTTTTTTTTAATCTGAAAAAAAAAAACAAAAGTTTTTTTTAGGGACTCCACAATGGGTTTACCATTGTGGATGCTCTTATGTCTTCTCAGAAGGCATTCCTGAAAGTCTTTTTGTCTTCTCAGAAGACTTACCTGAAAGTCTTCTGAATCGAAAATATTTAACTTAATTACAATTTTTGTCTCCTCCTATATAAAAAAAATTTACACATTCTCTCTCTTCCTCTCAAATTGCTGCAAGAAAATGTCATGTTTCTCACTCTAAAACTCTCAAACCTCTCTATAATCTCTTTTAACTTGAAAATACCAAATTTTATATCAATTTCTCATTTTTATCTCATGCTTTCTCACTGATTTATCTTGTTTTTTGCAAGTTTTTATTATATAGTTCTCATTTTCTACTCTTTGGATTTGCAGGTTTTCAGATCTGGAAGACTTTCTGATTGTCTAGCAGGTTTTTGCAAGTTTCTCACTCTAAAACTCTCTAACCTATTTCTAATATTTTTGAACTTGAAAAACAACAAACTTTATATAAATTTCTTATTTTTATCTCATGTCTTCTCACTAATTTATCATGTTTTGCAGATTTTTTGGTTCTCATCTTCTACTCCTTTAAAGGTATATATATATATATATATATAATGGATATGTATTTTTGTATATTTTATAAAGGTGAATATATCTCATATTCTACTATTTTTCTTTGTTTTGAAGATATTTGAATATTTTTGGATATGCAGGTTTTTCAGATCTGGGTCAGATTTTAGAAGACTTTTGAGAAGATTTTTGAGAAGACTTTGTTCTCTGTGGGAAGACTTCCAGAAAGTCTTCCAGTGCCATTATATGTTAGAAGACTTTGTCATAAGACTTTTTGAAAGTCTTCTAACATAATGTACAAGAAGACTTTCTGAAAGTCTTCTAACATAATGTACATGTGTAATAATTTTGTTTATGATTTATTTTGTGATTTGTATGTGTCATATTTTATTTGTGGATTGTTTTATAAATTTGAAGAGATGTCAATGAATTTTTTTTGGTAAATATGTTCATGTCTACAACATTATCTTGCCAAAAAAAAAAGATAAATATGTTCAATGAAATTTTTTTGGTAAATATGTTCATGTCTACAACATAATGTCTACAACATTATCTAACACTTATAACATAACACAACAACACAAAAACTTAGTTAAATTTACTAAAATTAAAAGAAAAAGAATTTTAAGAAAACTTAATCAAATTCACAAAATATAAACTTTCACTTGAAGTTTTCTGAGAATTTTCGGAAGAATTTTTTTAAAAAATTTGAAAATCTTCTATAAGTTTTTGGAAAGTCTTCTAGCATATAATGTAATAGAAGACTTTATGGTAGTCTTCTAGCATATAATGTACTAGAAGACTTTCATGTAAGTCTTCTTCTGGTAGAAGACTTCTAGGAAGTCTTCCAGAAAGGTCATTTTTGCAATTATAAATTTAGAAAGGAAGACTTCCAGAGAAGACTTTCATGTAAGTCTTCTCGAGAAAAATGAGAAGACTTCCATGTAAGTCTTCTCGAAAAATAGGTTAGTTTTGCAATTGACCAAATTGTGTCAGAAATTTGACTTTATGTGGAAGACTTCCAAGAAGTCTTCTCGACAGAGGACTTCCAACAGAAGACCAAAATCACAAAAAAATAAAGCTAGAAAAAATAAAAATTCTTTTTAAATTTGGTGAGATTCATGTTTAACTGCTAGAAGACTTCCTAGAAGACTTTCCTGTAAGTCTTCTCGGTGGAGAAGACTTTCAGTTTAGTCTTCTCCACGAACCAGATCTGAAAAAATAAAAATTCTTTTTAAATTTGGTGAGATTCATGTTTAACTTCTCCAAGTACATATCATTTCTTAGTGAAAGTTACATACTTGTTCTTGACCAAGAATCATGAACTTTAATAACATTAATAAGTTTATAAATTTTAAAATAAAAAAGTTGGGATTTTGGGAAGGAATAAGAGAGAAAGTGAAAGGAAAATAGTTTGTGTGTGTAAGAAATAAGAATATAAAGATGTTGATGTTGATTTTAGAAGCATTAAAAGCTTCAAATTGGTTGTTCATGGTGGTTGGTGTATTGAAGCCAATAGCAATATTGTAAATACTTGATGAAGATGAGGATGATATGGTAATACAATCATTTTCAAAAAAAAAGTAATGGCATTTTTGTGAATTATCCAAACTTCTATGGTGAAAAGGGAAAGTGGAAGTTTCAAAAAAAATCATGGATTGATTTTGCAATTGACTTCAAGTTTTGAGTCACTTTTGAAAAAAGCTCAAATATTTGATTCAAAATCAATCTAAATTGTTTGAAGAATGTTGGTCTTTTTATTTGTTCCTAATTTTTTGCATAGTTTTTAGATTTAAATTTTTAGTTTTTAGTTTTTGGCTGTTGGCTTTTAATTTTTTTTATTTAGTTTTAATTTTTTTATTATTATTTATTTTGTAGTAGCCTTTTTTCTTGAAAATCATGAATGCCAATTCTAGATTTTTTTTTAAGAATTCTGGTATTTAAAAAGCCTGACTAAAAATTTAGTTAAAATTTTTATTTGTATATTATTTATTTAAAACTTGAATTTGTAAATGAGTAAACTAATAGAAATGTAAGTCTCTTAACTTTTGTCGAGCCCATTAGAGTTTTGGATTTTTATTATTGAAAATGATGATTTTTGTGCATAATTAGGCTTGGGCAATTGAATAATCATTCGGTTGGTTCAGTTCTAATCGGATTTTGGGTTTTGGGGTTTATAAAAATCAACTTCATTCGGGTATTATCAAAAATTTAGGTCGATCTCGGTTCGGATTTAGTTGGATTCGGTTCAAATTTAGTAACACATTCTAAACTTGGTTGAACCCATTTGATTTTTGGATGTTGGATCTAAATCAGGTTTCGGTTATTCATATATCTAAATAGTATCCAAAAGTACATGTTTTATACCAACTTAATCCTTCATTTTATTTAATGAAATGAAATAGAGAAATTCTTATAAATCAGTCAATGCTTACTTACGCTCCTGCTTATGTTTCTGTCTACAATGCTTACAAAGTTACAATAGTTACAATGCTTACAAGTTACAATGAACCTGTTACAAAAAAAAAAGAATGGAGTGCTATTAAGATTCAAGAAGCAGAGTCGTATCCTTGAGGAGTATATGACCAAAAGCATCATTGTGTAATCCTTAATCCTTCATTACACACAACCTGAAAAACAAAAGTACACATAAGGAGATAAAACAACCTTATAGTGATGTCAACCATATCAAAACGAGAACAAACAAATACAAGTACCAAATGACATGATATCAAAACGTGATGTCTAAACTTTTATTAAACTTCAAAATAATTCAAACTTGTTTATAATAAACCTTCAAAAACAACTATGAAAACTGAACACATTTCAGATGAAAATGAAACAGAAGTAGAAATCAAAACCAACACCAAAACCAAAACAAAAAGACTTCAAGCTTCAAGAACCATTTTCAGTCTTCAAGTCCAACACTCTCAAACTCTGAAAAGACAAACAAAACCATAATTAAAACGTGAAAAATCTATGAAACGTTAAAATAACTAAGAGAGTATGGATATACATTTCTCTAGCTTGTCTAGTATTTCCACTTTAGCTAGAATCTGCTCATTAGTTTGGACTTTTTCAGAGAACTTGATAACAACTTTCATCCATTGCTCTCTACACATCAGCACTTCTATCATGTAGTGAGCTAGACCGCTCATATATGGCTCTAAGATTCTACCACTTATGCTAAAAGCACTTTCTGAAGCCACAAATGAAACTTACATCGCAAGTAGATCTCTTGCCATCTCTGTCAAAACCAGAAATTTGATTATGTGCATCTTCCACCAACCAAGTATATCAAACTCAAATCTCATCATAAGCTTCTGATTTCAACATCTTCCTTTAAGTATATTTCCAACTCATTCCTTGCCTCCTTTTATGATTCAGCAACAAGTTCCTTGTACTCATAATTCATCTTCTCATAACCGAAATCTTCAATAACCAACTTTAACCTCTCCATTTGCTCTTGAGTCTCATGAACACTCACAGATTGTGTTTGCTTCGTCTAAGAGGATTGTGTACTAACACTTTTGAACCGAACAGAATACTCCTGGAACATATTTGTAAGGAGATCAAACACAGAGTCACTCATTACTTTAGACTCGATACTATCCTTCCCATACAGTTTCTCAAAACAAAAGTTTGAGAAACTCATCTTCTTTCTTGGATCGATTAATGATCAAACATCCTATTCACGTTCTTCATGCCATCCAAATACTTCAGAAACTTGTGCAACATATCTTCAGCTTTCAACTTCAAATTTGGGTCTAAGTTGCTAGTCAGTGCTGTGAGATTCCTCTCAATTGTCACTAGCTCACCATAACACTTATAGAAGTTGACTTTCGAGGAAGTAGAGACAACCAAGGTATTATTGTAGAATATGATTAGGAATCTCTTAAGCTTTTTCATAGAATTCCAATCAGCAATAGCAGGCGGTCCTTGCCTCTTAACCCTATTTTCTACTTCTAAGAAGTAGTCGTTGTAGAACATATCCTCTGCTTCCATCTTATCGAAAGCCACCCTAAACTGTAATGATTTGGACAACATGATAAAGGTTGAGTTACACCTAGTCTTAACATCCATAGGCAGACTTCCCCGTGTCATATTCCCAATAGTAACCATTTGTTCAAATGCATTTAACATATTACTAGAAGATCAAACATATTGAACTGCATTACGGATGGCCAACACATTGTCACCTAAATCACCTAGACCCTCTTTAGCTATCAAGTTAATAATGTGAGCATAACACCTCATATGTAGAAATTTTCCATCTAACACCAAAGCATCAGGAGACACTTGACTGAACTCCCTATGGAATCTCTTAAGAGCCGAGGTATTGGCAGTTGCATTGTCTACCGTAATATAAAACAATTTCTCAATTCCCCAGCCAGCTAGGCACTCTATAAGAACAGAAGAAATTGTCTGACCTTTATGTTTCATGACCAGTTTGAACCCTATAATGATTTTCTTCAACTGCAATGTTGGGTCAACAAAATGTGCAGTTACAACCATGTAACTTGCACCTGCCAAGAAAAAATAAAATCTAGTTAGAATGACAAACAAATGGCTTTGTTTTCAGTTTTCCGAAAGAAAAAATCTTACATGTCACTTGAGAAACTCAAATGTCAGTGGTGAAGGAAACTCTTTGCTGGTTAGTGTACAACAATCTTTTCAATGCTTCTTTCTTCTTCACAAACATCTCCACAATATCTCTAGTAGCAGTTCGTCTTGAATGAGGCTTGTAAAGTTTAACCTTCATCGAAAATATAAAAGTATTATTTGTTTCAATAATATACAAAAGCATTTACAATACAAATATACAATGTTTTACTTTGTTGCAGAAGTGTTTCCAGCATGTACTTTCTATGAAAGAAAGAGGCAACTCAGCTAACACCAATAAGTCATTTGTGGCTTCTCTGAAAATCGGCTAAACACCTTTGAGGACTTCACATTGCCTCATCGCTAATCCTAGTTTGATTCTTCCCTTGGCTGATCAAGTGGGCTTGGTACTCTCTGTAGATTTGCAGGTGCTTCTGGAGATTGGAAGTTCTTGATTTCATCTGACACGAGAAGAATTTTGGCAGTAGTGAAAAATGCACTTGTCATGACTCTCCTTTGTTCTGGTGTAATGCTTCCACACACCAGACCCTGGCACAACAACTTTTGGCATCTTCTTTGCTGAGAACTCTCTCCATATGGTGTATCAGCTTCCTTCCTCTTCCCATGCCTATCAGTAGTTTGATAGTCTACATACTGAACTTCATCTTCTTTGTCAGCTCTACTCTTTTGTGGATTTTTAGAAGATGATGAATCCATCTACAAGCAATAAAGAAAATCAATACTCAGGACATGAAACACTGTCACAATATGTATATACAAACATGATGCATCAAATAAACAATACATGTGACCAACACTAAACAAGACTAATTATAATCGTAATCTTCTTGCTTGGTTGAAAATAAAAATAAAAGATTCCATTTGATCACTTACATACATTTAAAATTAGCATACAAGCGACTTGAATTATTATTCTAAATTCTAATAAAACCAAAAATTAAATTGCACAAATATATTCAAAGTAATGAATGGTAAACTAGCAAGCTTCTAAAACAAAACAAACATATACAAAAACAAGTTGACAATCATCAAAACAGAACAAACATAAGACAAGCTTATATCTATAACAAGTTGAAAACATATGATTAAATGTACAACACGTAAAGAAACAAATTAGTTACTGATATTCACGAGTTGACAATCATCAAAAGAACAAATATAAGAAATTCTTTTATTGACTAACACATAAATACAAGTACGACAATACATAGTCTAAACACAAGACACAAACATATGTAAAAAGAACCCAAAATACCTGAAATACAAAAACACTTACGAACCCGAAATAACATAACTTAACACTAATTAAGCAAGTGCAAAGAAGAAAGAGACTACCTCTTAGTGTGCTATTGATGTCTTTGAGAAAAGAGATGAATACTTTTTGATGGATTTCTTTCTCCATCTCAAACGCTTATATAACATAAGATATTCTAGGGTTTACAACTTGCAAAATAGTAGATTCGAAGAGGATAACAATTAGGAAAGGATTTCAGGTATCGGGATTTGGGGAGATTGAGATCCTTCGAGAGAGAATGTTGAGATTTTCTGGATATTACTCAAATCTTAAATTGAAAGAGGGGAAACATGAAAGATAGGATTTTTAGCTCGGATATACTTTAAACCCGATTGGATCTTGATACTTAACCTGAACCGGTCCAACACCCACTATACCAAATAACCAGCCCCATTCGGTTTTTAGGCGAGATCCGAACCGGTCCGACCCGGTTTTATTGGTGTGGGTTTGGTTCAAATTATCAGATCTGGATTATTTGCCTTGGCCTATTCACAATATTTGAAGTTTATAATGCTTGCTTAATTAACATCAAGAAATGTTCAACAATGTCCTTATTGTTAACGTTACTAACAACAACAATCTCTCTTCTACTGAAATAATTGTCAATAACTCCTCTTGTGTAAGAAATCAGATATCCAGTTTTTTGGAGGTATTTATGATCCGATCCATTTTGTCTGAATAATTAATTATTTGATATGATTCGATCCGTAGCCCATACATCTGGAAAATTTTAGATTTTTGATTGGATATCCGATTCAATCCTTTAAAATAAATTAGAAAATTAGAAAAACAAAAAATCCAAAAATCTTATAAAATAATAATATTTTATTAAAATTAAAAATTTATTACTTTTTAAAATTCTAATAAATATTTTAATAAATTTAGTAAATTAAAATACTGTAAAACTTATATAAAATATAATATTTATATAACTTATATATATAGGGTAATTCTCTCAAATAGCTTTTTAACTTTTTATCACTAAAATAGTCCTCAGAAAAGAAAATAGCCCATTTTTATTGTGAAATTTTTAATAAATTTTTTTTAAAAAAATTTGAAACTCCACCTCTTAACTCTAAACCCTAAGTCTAAATTAGTTAACCATGTGTGTTTATTTACTTCTTTAATGAAACATTTTGGTCATTTTCTTTCTTTGATACTATTTTGTGAAAATAAACTAAAAGAGGCTATCCTAGAGAATTTCTCATATATATATAATTCTTTAAATATATATATATATACATATAATGGAACGGATCGAATATCCATTTCTAAAAATATTATTATTTGTGATTTGCTTTGTTTCTTACGGATGTTGCATATTAGTATTTGATTTGATTCGCATATATCCGTATTTTCTGGTTCCAATAGCAAGGGATAATAAATCAAATAAAAATTTACATATATTTTGTTCAGCCCTTTTCATGGCCAAACACTGAAGATATCACAGTGAGATACAATAACAGTCTCTTTGCTAAGGTAATTGGTCCATATGAGCCATCCTCCGCCGTTGTGGAGCTTATCTGTTCATTGTCTTCTTTTCTGGTAAGACCACGACGATTTCAGACTGGAAAAATGAAACGACATTCGGCAACCACTGTTCTTCTTTACGAAATTCTTTTCTCTTTTGTTTTTCTATTTGCTTTTCCTTTCTCTTTCTATTTTTCTTCTTCAAGGACCTACAAAAAATAAAAATAAATTGTTAAATCAATCTAAAGAAATATAATTATTTGATAAAATAAATGTAAAGAGGAGAAGAGAAGGAATGAAAAGCAAATACACTTTATTTTTTATTGATTAGAATATTTCATTTGTAGTCTCGGTATCTTACAAAAATTCACCATATGGCTAATGGAATGTGTAGCCTCGGTATCTTACACTTTTCTCATTAACGGAGGGCCACAAGGATGAGTTCAACCAGCTAGAGGGCTAAGACAAGGAGATCCGCTGTCGCCATGTCTCTTTATCCTGTGTACAGAGGTACTATCAGGCTTGTGTAATCAAGAACTCGTGAAAGGAACATTACCGGGAGTCAAAGTTGCGAGACACTGGCCTCCCATCAACCACCTTCTCTTTGCGAATGACACAATGGAAAATCAAATGCCGCTAGCTGTGCAACACTACTTTCGATTCTTAACAAGTATGAAAGGACCTCGGGACAGTGCATTAACAGAACAAAACCAGTTGTAACGTTCTCGTCAAAATTAAATCAAGAGGCAAAAGCAAGAGTGAAGAGGGACCTAAATATTAACAGTGAGGGAGGCATTGGAATATTTGGGCTTGCCGGAGCACTTCGGAAAATGGAAAAAAGATATCTTTGCGAGCATCTTAGACAAAATAAGACAGAAGGCTTACAGCTGGACAGCTAGGTACTTATCAAATGCTGGAAAAATGGTTTTACTAAAAGCTGTCCTTGCTTCAATGCCAAATTATGTCATGTTTTGTTTTAAACTCCCAAAGTCCCTAGCAAATTCAATCTATATCAACCCGTTTCTGGTGGGATGTTAAACCGGAGATAAAGAAGATATGTTGGGTTTCTTGGGACAAACTCACCCTCCCAAAAGGCGCAGGTGGGCTCGGTTTTACGGAGATTGAAATTTTCAATGATGTTTTGCTGGCAAAACATGTTTGGCGCCTTCTCAAGAACCCATCTTCGCTTCTAGCAAGAACTCTGATGAGCAAATATTTCTTAAATGAAGGCATTCTTGACGTCTCTGCTCAAGAATACTTGCGGGTAGAGAGATAATTAAAAAAGGTTTGGGATGGGTTATTGGAGATGGCAGATTGATTAAAATCTGGAATGATAACTGGCTATCTACATCCCATCAATGTTGTCCCATGGGACCCCCAACGTTCGAATCGCTAAACTTGATGGTGCAAGACCTGTTTAGGCCTAACTCAGTGGAATGGAACACCACAACAATCAGTTACCATCTTCCTTTGCATGAGGAGCAGATTCCAAAACTAGTGCCAAGCTCTTACGATATGCAAGATGAATAAGTGATAAGTGTGGCTCCTGGAAAAGACTGGACAGTAATCAACAAAGACTGGGTATTCTCTGGCAAAGCTAAACACAGTAGATAAACAAAAGAGGAGTTCAAATGGAATCAATGTGTGTGGAGTTCAGTGCTCCTTGAAGGTAAAAAATTTCCTTTGGAAACTGAAAACTGAAACCTTAGCAGTGGGGGAAGCTTTGATTAAAAGAGGGATTCAAGTGGATGGAAAGTTGAAATAATGTGCGGAAAAGGAATATGATATCCATGTAATGCTCTTGTGCCCCTTTGCTAATCGAGTTTGGGAAAAGGTACCAACTTTGTTCCTGCCAAATGTGAATTAAGTAAGTTCCACTGCAGCCCTTTCCAAGCAGGAATGCATATAATTAATCTACCTTCTTTGGGTTTGAACTCACTTCTTTACCCTTGGATCATGTGTATGTTGTGGACAACAAGAAATCAACTGATTTTTGAAGAAAAGTCTTTCTCTTAAACAGAGGTGATATCTAAAGCAATTAAACATGCTAAAGAGTGGCAAAATGCTAGACTGATAGCAAAGAAACCAACCTTTGATTCGTCTAAAGGCTGCTCACTGAGCTTGGCTTTAAATCAGGTACCGAAAATCACTCCCTGCTGTTACTTTGATGCGGCCTGGAACAACTCTTTTGGTGCAGGAGGACTGGACTGGACGTGCTTGGAAGTCAATGGCGGGACATTATTCAATGGAATAGATGCTCGCAAGCTGATGGCTTCTATCCTTGTTGCTGAAGCGCTGGCGTTAAAAGCGGCTATGGAAGATGTTATATCTTTCAGAATTCAAGACATAATATGTTGCTCAAATTCAAAAAGTCTGATAAATTTGATCATAGTAAACTTTTATGTGATTGATCTGCAGAGAATTCTCCATGATATTGGTGTGTTGAGTAGATCCTTTGCCTCTTTCTCTTTTAAGTTTGTTCCTCGTAGATGTAACGAGATGGTTGATCGTTTAGATAAGGAAGCTTTGTATGTGTTTGAACACTTTTCCTTAGTATCTTTAATCGATGAACTAGACTCCTAAGCTTATGTTTAAATGAAATGCAGTTTGACCCAAAAAAAAATATTTTATTTAAAATAATTTTGAATTGTCAAAAGAATGTTAATTATTTTTTATTTGGTTCAAGATTGTTTACAATGACTTTAGATTTTAATTTTAGTTTTTGATTTTTAGTTTAAAATTATTTGATTTTTAATAGTTTTGATTTTTTGAAAGATGATTTTTTTTTTGAAAAACATGAATGCTGATTCTATATTTTGCTTCTTTTTGATGTTTTTGAATTTTTTGAATATTTTTGGTATTTAAATTTTTTTATTAAAACTATTTAATTTTTATATTTATATATTATTTATTTTATAACTTCAATTTTTAAATGAGACATAAACATATTTTTCTTAACTTTGTCCAATTGTCCGGTCCATTAGATATTGGGCAATTCCCTAGATAAAAAAATATCCCTTTTTTAAAAAACCTTTTTTGGTTATTTTTATTTTTAGGATCGTCTTATAAAATTTAGGGTTAATTAGCTGAATATACAAATTTTGAATGGAAATTAGCAAACCATGTATTTTATTAAACAATTTGCGAACAAGGAGGTGGTTGAGGGTAAAATAACTTCATTAACCTTCTATAGAGCTTTCAATCATTACATGAATTCTAGTAGCCGGTAATTTTGGCATTATCTACAAATAAAGCATGTTTCTCGACAATGACAGTTTTGTCAAATACAAAATCTATTGTTCATATGTATCTCAAAATAATTGTTATCAATTTAGAAGATAACTGTTGTGAATGGGCCAAGATTAATAATGACCAAACATTAAAATTAACCTTAAATCCTAAACACTAAATCCTAGGGTTAATCAACTTAAAGGTTAACTCTAAACCTAAGGGTTAACCCTAAACCTAAAGATTTAACCCTAAAGCCAAAGATTAACCTTAAACCCAAGGGTTAACCCTAAATTCAAGGGTTAATCCTAAACCCAAAAATTAACTTTAAACCCAAGAGTTAACCATAATCCCAAGAGTTAACTCTAAACCCAATGGTTAATCATAAACCTAAGGGTTAACCCTAAACCCAAAGATTAACACTAAACCTAAGGGTTAACACTAAACCTAAGGGTTAATCCTAAACCCAAAGGTTAACACTAAACCCAAGGGTTAATCCTAAACCTAAGGGTTAACACTAAACCCAAGGGTTAATCTTAAACACATGGGTTAGGTGGGTTTAGGTTATACCCTTGGGTTTAAAAAACTCAAAGATTAACCCTAAACCCAAAAATTAACTATAAACTCAAGGATTATCTTAAACCCAAGAGTTAACCATAAACTCAAGAGTTAACTCTTAACCCAAGAAAATCTTTTGTGTGAAATCTTTTGTCAAAAAAAAAAGTTCTTGATTCTGAAAAAATAGGTTTTATTCAACCAAAATATAAAGAATATTGACGGTCAGCTACTGGAATGGTCATGACTATAGCACAAATGATCAGAGCTATAGCACACCTAGCTTTAGGGACAAAATTAGGATTTAGAAATTTTAACGGTGTCTTAGTGTCTTGTCCATTTACCTAATAAAATAAGTTTTCATCGTTATCTACCGCAATTTTCCTAAAATTTATTTGGATTTTTATTATTAAAAACGTTGATTAAGTTTTGAAGTTTATGTTCCTTACTTAGTTAACCTCATACATGACGTTCCTGAAAGTTTCTGTGTTTAAACGTATCTACTATGGCGGAGAAAGCCCAGAAAACACTCGTCCTCTTAGCGAATTTAATCAAAGTTCCTCCATTGAAAGCCTTCACTCTCTTAAACTCATCCAATCTTCACGGATTTCAACACACACACGAATCATTCTCAATCCTCCTTCATCTCCTCCAACTCCCTCACGCTCAATCTCTTCTCCTTCAAGTCATCTCCGGGAGAATCCACTCCCAATCCTTCACTCCTTCCTCACTCTTACAGTACTTAACACAGTCAGAAACTTCAAAACCCAAGTCTCGACTCTACGAAGTAATCATCAACACGTACATCCAATCTCAATCCCTAGACTCCGCCGTCTCCTACTTCACCGAGATGATCGAAAAGGGTCTCGTCCCCGGATCGAATTGCTTCAACAATCTCTTAACTTTCGTTGCTGGGTCGTCTTCTTTCGACGAGTTCTGGGCTTTCTTCGACGAGAACAAGAGCAGAGTCGTCCTCGATGTGTACAGCTTCGGGATCGCGATCAAAGCCTGTTGCGAAGCTTGTGAAACCGAGAAGAGCTTTCACCTTCTTGCTGCGTTAAGAGAGAATGGGTTTTCACCGAACGTCGTTATCTACACTACTTTGATTGACGGGTGCTGCAAGAAAGGAGAGATCGAAAAGGCAAAAGCTTTGTTTTCCGAAATGGAGAGGATCGGGTTAGTGGCTAACGAGCGTACTTACACGGTTTTGATTCACGGGTTGTTCAAGAACGGGGTTACGAAACAAGGGTTTGAGATGTACGAGAAGATGAAGGAGGATGGGGTTTTACCTAATCTCTATACTTACAACTGTGTGATGAATCAGCTTTGTAAAGACGGAAGGACGAAAGACGCCTTCAAAGTGTTCGACGAAATGCGTGAGAGAGGGGTTTCGTGTAATGTTGTTACTTACAATACTTTAATCGGTGGGTTGTGTAGAGAGATGAATGCGAGTGAAGCTTGTAGGTTGATGGTTCAGATGGAGAGCGATGGGATCAACCCGAACTTGATCACTTACAACACTTTGATTGATGGGTTTTGTAACGTGGGGAAGTTAGGAAAGGCGTTGAGTTTGTGCAGAGATTTGAAGTCTAGAGGTATGTCTCTGTCTGTAGTAACGTACAATATTCTAGTTTCCGGGTTTTGTAAGAAGGGAGATACTTCAGGAGCGGCTAAGATAGTTAAGGAGATGGAAGAGAGAGGGATTAAACCGTCAAAAGTTACATACACGATTCTTATTGATACATTTGCTCGTTCTGATAACATGGAGAGAGCAATCCAGCTTCGAACTTCGATGGAGAATTTAGGATTAGTTCCAGATGTTCATACTTATAGTGTGTTGATTCACGGGTTTTGCATCAAAGGTCAGATGAATGAAGCATCAAGGCTTTTTAGGTCGATGGTTGAGAAGAAGTTAGAACCTAACGAGGTTATATACAATACAATGATTCTTGGGTATTGTAAGGAAGGTAGTTCTTATAGAGCGTTGAGGTTGCTGAGAGAGATGGGAGATAAAGAGTTGGCTCCAAATGTTGCTAGCTATAGTTATTTGATTGAAGTTCTTTGTAAAGAAAAAAAAATGAAAGAAGCTGAGGATTTGGTTGAGAAGATGATTGATTCAGGGATGGATCCATCTGCTTCAATATGTAATGTGATCTCTAGAACCAAAAATGGTTCACTTGTAGCTCAAACAAATGATAAGAGCAGTTCTAATGTGACTTAAAATCACATCTTTTCTTTTAGTGTTCTTACTTACTCTAATGAAGTCTGGTCTTCCTTTTTCACTCATTTTTAGAGGAAAGAGTCACTTGGGTGCAATCTTCCTCTAGAATAAAAGAAAAAAAAATGTTAGTGTATGAACGGTGACCAAAGAACGACGAAGAATAATGATTTTTTAATGTTCCTAAAATAATCACCATTTACAAAGAATAAATTATCTTTTCATTCCTTCTCGTTTTTTTTTTTTGTAAAAAAATAAATAACAAAATTGTTTCTTGTTAAACTGGAAAATGAACAATTATTTATTTTCATTCCTGTTATTTTATATTTTTATGTTTATTTTTTATTTGTTTCTTTTGTTTCCTGAATGGTCACTGTCGGACTCTAAGTCATATGTAAGTTCATTTTCCAAGCTTTGGTTTTCTCTTTGGAAAGAGGGGAATGCAAGACTTACACACATCTATTACAAAATTATCTTTTTTCGATAATGATTTTAGTTTTTAAAACGTTACTGCATTGGTTTAGTTTGGTTCACTTTCTTTTCTTTTTGGCACAAGTTTGGTTCGCTTTTAACCAACATCAACTCTACCGGTATATAAATTAGAAAGCCAAATCAACGGTTGGAAAAGAAGAGAAGAAGACGTAGCGGTTTCTTTCTTAAAAGAAACCACCATTTCTCCTTTAGCGTATCCGATAAAGAAAGAGAGAGATGGATCAGGCGATGTTAATGGCTTTTATAATCGCCGGAGCTCTCGTGGGAGTGGTTAACAAAGTGGAGGGAGTCCAGATTCTGTCGAAATCAAAGCTCGAGAAATGTGAGAAGACAAACGATTCAAAGAACCTCAACTGCTCAACTAAAGTCGTCTTGAATCTCGCTGTCCCCAGTGGTTCCGTACGTAATCCTTAAATTTGCTTTAATTAATTATCTTTCCCCTAATATATTATTTGATTTTTTTTTTTGTTGTGACGAATAAGAGCGGAGGAGAGGCTTCAATTGTAGCAGAGATCGTGGAAGTGGAAGATAACTCGAGTAGCAACATGCAAACCGTACGGATCCCACCGGTTATCACAGTCAACAAATCAGCAGCATATGCTCTCTATGACCTAACTTACATTAGGGTATGAAGTTATGTTCTGCTGTCTTAACTGGGTTTGGTTCTAATTAATCTTGGTTACAGGATGTGCCTTATAAACCTCAAGAATATCATGTTACCACTCGAAAGTGTGAGCCAGATGCTGGACCAGATATCGTACAGATATGCGAGAGGCAAATATTTTTCTTTTACTATTATTATTATGTTTTTTTTTATCTTTTAACGGTAACTAATACTTGTCGGAACAGGTTGCGTGATGACAAAGGTAACGTTCTGACGCAGACTCAGCCTGTATGCTGTCCATGTGGACCGCAAACAAGATTGCCTTCTTCTTGTGGAGACATATGTACTTTTTTCTTTCTCTTTAACTTTTTCAATTATTTGGTTTAACTTTCAATCTCCAGAGATTGTATTGTATGTTTTGAAGAACATTACAATTCTCATATCTTCACTTGACTTTGATTAGTTGAGAGGTTGGTAAAAGGGAAAGCAAACACTGCGCATTGCCTTCGTTTCCCAGGTGACTGGTACGGAGGAATGAACCTCACTAATTAACATGATTGTTTTGCAAACTCACAGCTTCTTGAACTTTGACCACTTCATTTATATCCTCTAGGTACCACGTTTTCAGCATTGGGCAACGCTCTCTAGGGTTTAGCGTGCGGGTTGAGTTGAAGACAGGAACTAGAGTTTCAGTATGTGTCTACTTCATTTCTTCAAGCTAGCTTTGTTCAAGAGTTATTAGTGATTCTTTAATTTGGCAGGAAGTGACCATTGGTCCTGAAAACAGAACAGCTACTGCAAATGATAACTTCCTCAAGGTTAATCTCATAGGAGACTTTGCTGGTTACACAAGCATTCCTTCTTTTGAGAACTTCTATCTTGTTATCCCAAGAGAGGTATAACTCCATATCCATTTTGAAATCTTTTAACTTGAATGAGCCGTATTACAAAAATGCTAGAAGAATATTCTGAATAGGCGGCTGTAGAGGGACAACCAGGGAACTTAGGTGGAAACTACTCAATGTGGATGCTGCTTGAGAGAGTGAGATTTACATTGGATGGCATAGAGTGTGACAAGATCGGTGTTGGCTATGAAGCTTTCAACAACCAACCAAACTTCTGTTCTGCACCATATTGGAGTTGCCTTCATAATCAACTATGGAACTTCCACGAGGTTAGTATTTAATAAACAAGACCAAACATTGTCAATGACTTCCAATTTTTTTTAAAAAATAATACATAAATCATATGATGGCTAATTATATTTCAAACTATTAGGATTCACACAATAATGTACACAGGTCCTATTAATAAGTTATTATAGCTTTCTTTAACAACCTTATTTGGTCGTTGTTGCGCCGATAACAAGTTTGTTTCAGGCAGATGTGAACAGGATAGACCGACACCAACATCCTTTGTATGGACTAGAAGGAAGATTTGAGAGGATTAATCAACATCCAGTTATGTTTTCATCTTATTATAGTTTCTAAAATCATAAAGATTTGTTGTTGGCTTATCAAAAATTTCCATTTACAATGATGATACAGAACGCAGGGCCTCGCTCGTTCTCCATAGGAGTCACGGAAACACTCAACACAAATCTAATGATCGAGCTAAGAGCTGATGATATTGAATATGTTTTCCAGAAGTAAAATATTAAAAAGTCTTAAAACTTCTTTTTTTATAATCTGATTATTAAGTATAAAAGTAAGTAACGTTTATGTGTATGGTTATAGGAGCCCTGGTAAGATCATAAACATAGCTATACCGACTTTCGAGGCACTTACACAATTTGGAGTTGCTGCAGTCACAACCAAGAACACCGGTGAAGTAGAAGCATCTTATAGCTTAACGGTATATACTACTTACTTGTAAAACTGAATCTTATTTGCTAGTCGCGTGGATATGTTAATCACATCCTCGTTTCCTTCTGTGCAGTTTGATTGCTCCAAAGGTGTGGCTTTCGTTGAGGTAAATATACTCTTTTTAAGAACAAGAATTGTTAGTAGGGAATGATACAAACTTGAATATACATTTTGTTTCAGGAGCAATTCTTCATTATAAAACCAAATGATGTTATAACTCGATCTTTTAAGCTGTACCCGGCCAAAGACCAGGCTGCAAGATACATATGCACAGGTTATTTGACTTTTATCATTACACATATATATATATATATGCCCCGGTTCAAACCATCTTTGGCACATACTGTTATTTCTTTAAAATCAAAATTTCTAAAAGTTGAATCCGGTCTATGGGAAATTTTAAGCATGCGGTCCGGAACTTCCACTGTTAAAACCAAAAAAATACTAATCTACCAATGAGATGTTGGTCTAGTAGTAAAGGAGTGTCTACTTCGCCATTCGGGTTCAATTCTCGTTGGCGGAGACTATTTATATTGTTTGGATTTCCGGTAAAAAGGTGAAACCATTTTTTTAATCAAAAAACCAAAAAATACTAATCTCCCTTGCAAAAATGCTGTGTTCTCTCTGTGTGTAGCTATACTAAAGGATTCTCAGTTCAGCGAAGTAGACAGAGCCGAGTGTCAGTTCAGTACGACAGCTACCGTACTTGACAATGGAACTCAAGTTCGTTTCTCTAAGTGTTGTTCGGTTCTTGATTAATTTCGATGTTAGATCATTGAGTGACAAGTATCTTTAAACCCGCAGGTTACTAATCCATTTCAAATTCCAGAGACTCGTCCTAAAGGTTTCTTTGAATCAATTAGGATGATGTGGACGAAACTAGTGAATGGTTTAGTCGATTTCATCACTGGAGAAGCTTGCAGGTTAACGTTACACACTTTTCTTGAATGGTTTATTTTCTTTGAGAATGTGGTAACTTGATAAGGAATCAACAATCTGTGCAGAAACAAATGCTCGAGTTTCTTCGACTTCACCTGCCACATTCAATACGTTTGCTTGAGCTGGATGGTCATGTTTGGCCTCCTCCTCACTCTCTTCCCAACAAGTAAGCGTTTTCAAACCGCAATTCTCTTAAATAACATTATTTTAAGTTTTTGTCACAAAAATAACTTTTAAAAAATGATCAAAATAACTTTTTTTATTTTGAAAAATATAATATTTTAATTTTATGTTTAAAATTTTGAAACCCTTACCGAAAACCCCACCGATTAACTGTAAAATGTAAGTCTAGATTAGTTAACTCTGGAGATATAAATATATATTTACCTTTTTAATGAAATATTTTAATTATTTTTTTTTGATGTGATATTTTTGTGACAAAAATTTTTTAGGTATATTCTAAAGTATTTCTCTAATAATTATGACGCAAACTAACTTTGTGGTTTTGTTTTTAATATAAACCTCACAGCTTGTGTACTTCTCTGGCTCTTGCACCAAAAGGGACTCTTTGATCCTTTATACGATTGGTACGAAGATCACTTTGATTCAGATCATCATAGCTTATTATTACATACCAGAGAGAACGCCTTGAACCACCACCGCCATCATCGTCGCCCTCATCATCACAAGCATCTCCATGGTGTCAAAACGTATAATCACCACCATCGTAGAGAAAATCATAGACGCAGACACCATCATCATGGGCATGATGGCGACGATGTTTTGCAGAAGATGCTTGGAGGTGACCACAACGACTCTCACTATTACCAAAAACTTCACCGAGTCCGCAAAGATGGCAAGCACAAGCAGCGTAGGCGAGGAGACAAGCGCGAGATCGTCGTGCCACCTGATGGGCATGTGGACAGACGGAGGAGAGAGAGGTAAGACGGGAGAGACGTTGAGTTGAACAAAAAGTTGTTATGTGTGAAGAAACATATATTTTGTAATACAGTTTCACGATGATTTCAACTTTATAAGAGTAACTAGATTCTGACCCAAGGGCGGGTATATTTTTTTTAAAAAAAACTTTTTTAAAAATTTTAATTTTATATTTATGTTTTTTTTTTTTTGTAATTATAGTGTGTGTTTTTTCTAAGCATATTTGTGTTAAATTTTTTTAATTAGTATTAGTAAGAGGTTTTGATATATATACAAAATTCGAAACTGAGATTAGTAGGATATAATTAATTAATAAAAAATACTCCCTCCGTTTCGTAAAGAGTGTCGTTTTGAGGTTTTATTTTTGTTTCATAAATAGTGTCGTTTTCTATTTTCAATGCATAATTTATTAATTTTATTTTCCAGTTTAATTTTATATTGGTTGAAATATGGTTAGGTGTATGAGGAATGATGTTTTTTTATGGAAAATATGCAAAATTAAATGTTTTCTTAATCCGTGTGCACAACTCTAAAACGACACTTATTATGAAACAGAGGGAGTAGGAGTTAGTGGTTATAGAATTGCTTTATTATTTTGTTCACGTGCTATTTAAAGGATAAGAAATCAATATACTCTTGAAAAGTATGACTGTTTTGTTATTTATTGCTGTGTAAATAAAGTTATATATAAACAGTTATATAGTCATTTACATTTTGATTAAGTGCCTTATATTTTTTTAATTGGACTGAACTAATATCAATTGGGCAATGTTCCTGTTTTAATAATATTGATGATGTGGAAGCCTTATAATCATTTAGTAGTTAATGTGTTCACAAATTAATTAATGTTCTTAACTCCAGCTAGACAATTTAACGTGTTTACAAACTAATTTTTGAATCATTTTTTTAAATAAACTTTTTTAATCACAAAAAGAGCTCCTAAAAAAAGAGAAAATGATCAAAATATTTCACTAAAGAGGTAAAAAACCTTTATACCTTAGATATATAAATACAAATAAGTAAATAAGAATTTTTTATAGTTTGAGTTATATGTTTTCAAATTCAAATTTTTTATTATTGACTTAAATTTTCAAAGCATTTTTGGGGAATTTTATTTTCAAAATTCGAAAATACTTTTGGAAAATATTTTTAAAATTTTTAATTTCAAACATTTAATATTTATTTTATTATTTTTTAAAATTTTAAACTTCAATCTCAAAACTCCAACACTTAACTCTAAAACAAGAGTCAAGATTAGTTAATCATGAGACATAAATGTATATTTACTTTTTTAATGAAACATTTTAGTCATTTTTATCTTTGAAGACTATATTTGTGACAAAAAAAATTTTAGAGCTATCCTAAAAATTTTCTCCTAATTTTTTAATCAATTCATTTTTATATTTTGCATTTTTAATATTTTTATTAGTGAACTGAAGTTCTTTCCGTACAATATCATTTTTATTGAATAATATCATTTTTATTGAATAATATCATTTTTATTAGGGGTTTTAATACGTTCTTATACCTGAAGAAAGCAAGATCCAAAATCAGTCGTTGTCATGTTCTTCCCGAATCTGTAGCCTGGACATCTGAAAATAAAAGAGAATACACTATTAGTCAAAAGTCTCTTGCTTCCTAATCATTCTTTCTGGAATGATGAAACAACTCAATTATACTAATTACACTAAACCTTCTCCCATTATGCACGTGTTTGATATAATTGACAACAATTCTGGAGAAATGAATTCCATGACCCCATTGGGGTTTTGAATGAAAGATGATCCCAAGTGGATTTGATGCAGAGATGACCATGCTCGAGGCAGCTCACAACATTCCCTTCTCAAATCGTAAAACGTCATCATATTCATCACCCACTGCATCTTTTCCATCCAATCTCTTGAGTATCCTCGATTTTCCATGAGTCTGAAGGGCTACAATTCCATAAACGAAACAAGAGCAGACAATCAAGTATCCCACAATAGCATGACGCACCAGAAATCAACAGACTCATCGAAGAAAAAGGTTATTGAAACGAGCAACGGACAATTATACCTAGAGATGAAAATTGACTTTTTCTAAATTCCATATGTTTAGATGGTGTTCATTTCTTTTGAATTTCAAATGTATAATTTTTTTTCTAATAATCCCAGATAATTATTGATATATGTTAATTATGAAATCCATATTTTCCAAATAAGGGATGATTTAATAGGATTTTTACAAATGTTATTTCCAATAATCTTGGATTTGTAAAAGTTTTTACAAATACCATATCCAATAAGAAGGGATTTAGAAAAATAGAATTCTATAAAGGCAATTCTCTTAAATAGCCCTTTTTAAATTTTTGTCATAAAAATAACCCTAGAAAAATAAAATGACCAAAATAGTTTTTTTTTTTTTTGAAATTTGATTTTTTTTTTTTGAAATTTGAAATCCTACCCCCAAACCCACCTCTTAACTCTAAACCCTAAAGTATAAATTAGTTAACCCTATGGATATAAATGCATATAAATAAAAAAAAAAATAGCTTCTAAAAACACATATTTTGGTCATTTTCTTCTTTAAAAACTATTTTTGTGAAGAACAAACTAAAAGAGGCTATCTAAGGAACTTCTCTTCTATAAAATCCTTAATTCAATAAGTCCCACTAATATATGTGCATGAGCTTTCAAAAAAATATTGTTATGTTTATTTTATGCAACTCTTAATTGGTCAGATGTTTTCTTCTTTATTTTTTACAATAAATTTATAACAAATCTTGTATAATTTAAGCTATATTTACAAGAATAAAATAATAAATCAAACTAAATGAAATTAACAAAAAATAATCAGAACTCTAACCTATTTTAGACAACAATTATGGTTAATTATAAAAAATAAGAGCATGACTAATTTTTCTGCTACTACCTGTAAATACAGCTTTTGTGATTGCTAATTCTTGTTAGCATTTTACAATAATCATAAAATACTATAAATTGTTTTAACTAGTTCTAAACCTCTTAAATTCAAATGCTGGTTGCAGATAACGTTTGCGGTTGCGTAAAGATAAACTGCTTTTTTTTTTAAGAAATCTATATAAATATAATATCTTCAGTTAAAAATTTAACTTGAACTAATATAAATACTAAAATTTATATATTCTATTTAATTTATATTTATTGTAATAATATAATTTTAATATTTTATAATTATATAAAGTGTAAATATTGTTAATCTATTATTTAATCACTAATGCATTTGTTAGTTACTAGTCATAAGTATAACACAAAACACCAATTTCTAACTAATGTATTAGTCGTATAAATTTTTTAATAACGCTTAAAATCATAACTAATCACACCCATAAATATTCGCAACCGCTGCAGTTACACCAATTAGACTATATGTATAACACAATATATTTAAATGATAACCAAACCAATTAAATATCCTACACAAATTACATATCTAACCAAAAATTTAAATAATATTTTTAATAATATGTAATACATATAAATTATAAATAATTTAAAATGTAAATATAATATTAATCAATTATTATAATTTAATTAATTTGTAAATATTTATAGCATGGAAGAATCACCTGATACCAAATCCTAAAATCTCGTAACGATGATGATATTATTATACTATTTGGAGCAAAAATGTATTTATTAGATTTTATTATTAAAAATATGTTAAGCAATTATTCCTTAACTTATCGTTAAGAAGTTAGAAGAATAGAGAAACTTCAAGACAGTTTACACTTCACTTTATTCTCCAAACGATCCCAACAAAAGAGAGGAAAAAAAGAAAAAGCCCAAAGAGACCTTAAAAGTTAAAACGACGAGTTTCGCCGATCCAAATCCCATTAGAGAGAAGAATCTGTTGTTTTGTTTTCCCCTTGCTCACTCCAAACAAACTATTCCCAGAAGCTCCCAACAACGACGAATCCTCTCTCATGGCGTCACCGAATCAGGAAGCAATCGACACTTTCATCAGCATCACCGGCGCTTCTGACGCCGTCGCCCTTCAGAAACTCCAGGTAATTCCGATTCGAAATTACTCATCTCGATTCACGTTTCTTAGACGACATCTCGATTGGTTTATATATGATTTATCGACTCGAATCCTTTGATTATTTGATCTCTGATGGTGATTAGGGTTGTAATCGAAGTTAATAGATAGTCTAATTGAGTTTCTACAAGGACTTCTCTTCTTACATTGCTGATTAGCTCTACGGATTGTTCGTCGATGATTATATGATTTTCGCCAGTGTTCGTAGGAGGTTTATCCGAATTTGAGAGCTGATTGTAGACTGGTTCATGCTTGTTTCGTGTTGATATGTAAATGGAGTTTTTGGCATATAGCTTAACAACCATATCTTCTTTTGTTATTCCAGGAGCATCGTGGCGATCTTAATCAAGCTGTTAATGCATATTTCAGCGAGGGAGATAGAAATGCGTACGCCATCCATCTCCTCACCCATGATTTTATCAGCTGAAAACTTATCATTACTTTGTGTGTTTTCCTACGCAGAGTACGTGAAGCACCAGTGAATGTCCCTGAAGACGATGCAATGGACATAGATGATGTGATTCCTCCTGCTGCACAATCTCCTCTGTCTCTTCTCACTGCAGCTAGAACAGCAGCTCCCTTTTCGCTTCTGGATTCAGAGTTTGCTAGAAGTATATTTGATAGGGATCCGCTCATGCCACGCCCTCCTTCGTTTGTTACTCATCCCAGAGAGGTTAGGCAGATTCCCATAGAGGTTAAGGATAGCACTGGGCCATCAGAACGATCTAGGGACGCTCCTACTATTGAGGATGTTACGGAAACAGCACATGTTCTTGGTCCAGCTACCCAAGGGACGGTTATTGTAGATGAAGAGAGTGATGATGATGTTCCTTTTGCACCAACAAGGAGAAGTAGGCATGTTGTACCTGCACCCAATAATATTCAAGATTACAATGAGGTAGAAGAAGAGATGTTCCGAGCTGCCATTGAGGCCTCAAAGATGGAGGCTGAGGTAAAGCTTTTTCTTTTTAAGAGGATGGGTACTATTTGGGTTTTGTTTTCTTGTTTATCATGGCTTAACAAAATTTCAATTGTGTTATAGGGGTTAAGCAATCCTTTGCCTGAAGAGAGGCCGTCTCACATGGGGGATGATGATGACATAGCAAAAGCAGTTACAATGTCGTTGAAGGTCTGTGGTTGTCTCCTCTCTCTTTTATTTTTCTCTTCCATTTCCCATTGTTCTCTTCTGATATTAATGAGTGCAGTCAGCGGAGGAAGAAGTTTTGCGCAATCAAGGGTTTAAGGCCTCAACCTCAGAAATAGGAACTTCTGAAACTGCTGCTGCACAAGGTCCTGAAAATACCCAAGCTCTGAACGGAAGGTTTGTTCGTTATTCCTGTAACGCTTTGTGTTATCTCTGAGCTTAATATCTCCAGTTGCAAAAACATCTGTCTTAGCGGTTCATCTGTTGGTGTTTGTCAAAAAGTGAGGCCTAACAATTTTTTTTTTTTTTTAATATTGTCTAGATTGGCTGCACCTAGCTCACCATTTGAGGATGACTCTGATGATGTTGATGATGAGCCTCTTTATAGACACAGGCCAAGACGTGTGGCATCTGGAACTTTGGCCCCACCTAACGCTGGCCGTTCCCGGAGTGGGAGTCCTGAAGGAGATAATCCGGTGGATAGTGGCAATAGGTTTCCTTCTGAGGTATGAATAAAATCTGTTGTATTTCTTACACAGTGATCAGATCAGACTAGCATACAAGTATTACTTTACGGTTAAGAGTCCTAGATTAGCTAGTATTTGCCATTACTGATACTCTCTTTGTATATATGCTCAAGTGGGGAGGCATTTCGTCTGAGGAACATGATGAAGCTGTCATGCTCGAAGCAGCCATGTTTGGTGGCATTCCTGAAACTGGGTTTAATCATCTTCCATTCATACCTCCTCAGCAGAGGGCACCACCACGTCCACCATCGCCTTCATTGACAGCTCAGAGGTTGATACGTGAACAGCAGGTTAGGCAACATTTACTGGCTGATCGACTTAAAACCCTTTTTTTATCGAGGATTATATCGGTGATAATAAAATTTCTTGAGCTGCTACATCGTGCAGGATGATGAGTATCTTGCATCCCTGCAAGCTGACCGAGATAGAGAACTGCAGTCCATTAGAGATGCGGAGGCACGTCAGATAGAGGAAGAAGCAGCTAGAAAGGCTTTTCTAGAGGAAGAAAAGAAAAAAGAGGAAGAAGCTCAGAGAAAACTTGAGGAGGAACAGGTACGTGTTTTGAAACAAGTTTTTCTTGATTCTTGGTTGTCGTTTGTGACCGGGACTCCTGTATAAACCACGTGCACATTGATCTTTAGTTAAGGCGGTTCTTTTATTATTGATTGCTAATTTTTTATCTTATGAATGTTGTTGCAGGAGCTAGAGAGGCAACTAAATGCAAAAGAAGCTTCTCTGCCAAAGGAACCACAAGCAGACGAAGAGAATGCTATTACCCTTCTAGTCAGGATGCCTGATGGAACTCGACATGGCCGCCGATTCCTTAGATCCGATAAACTCCAAGTTAGTTTCCCCAATATTTATTTTCACTTTGCTATTGCAACTTCTCAAATTATATACTGAAATTACAATCCATGGCACTCTTTTTGTGCAGTCTCTTTTCGACTTCATAGACATTGCCAGAGTGGTGAAACCCAGGACTTACCGACTGGTAAAAAACTTGTGCATTTTTATCAATAAAATATCTCATAAAGATGTTGTTAACTGGCATGATGCTACCCTTGATGGTGTTATTTGAGAAACAGGTGAGGCCTTACCCTCGGCATGCGTTTGGGGATGGAGAAAGTGAGTCGACTCTGAAGGATCTTGGATTGAGCAGCAAGCAAGAAGCATTGTTTCTTGAGCTTATCTGAGCAAAATGTTTAATCTCTTAAAATATATATATATCAGACTTTCTGCGTAGAACCTCGTTTGATTTTAAAGTTATGTGGGTTTATCTTTCTTTATATACAAGAACAAGATATATTCGTTTGGAGGGATTATAAGTTTTCAAACAATACGTCGTTTCAGTTGTATATGCCTTGCATTGTCTGGTGAAACAACATGCCAAAGCAGAGTAACTTGTACGAGAGATGCATAGCAAACAATAACGGTGAGAAACACCACCTCTCTTGTCCGCTTCACCATTCAAACCCAATCTCAGCAAACCAAATCATCATCTTGTCACCTTCTCCCACAGAACTTCAATCATTCCGCCTTAATTAACCAACTTAACACAACGTTCATACAACCGTTTGGTAATTTATGAAGTTCTTCCAAAACCATTCAAGATCTTCCCTTCAAGTCAAATCCGGATCTAGTAAGTTATCTACCACAGAAGTTCGAATAAAGCCACCCCAACTCAAATCCAACTCCTGCTCTACCACATCCAATTATTTTGCCATACTTTTATCAGCCCCAAACACTTCTTTTTGAAAGACAGTAAACACAAAGAGAAGAAGACCAAGATTTACTGAACTTCTATTTCTAACTTTCTTGCTTAACGTTCTTATTATAAAATGCAGCTTATTTATACAATAGTATTGTAAACCCTATGATTCCTGCCAGATGTCTTCATTGTCATTCAGGTGCATCATCAAGGGCTGAGAATGAGTTTGACAGCTTGATTATCGTAATGGTCTTTGTCATCTTTTGATTCTCAGCTTTTCCTTATATGGTTTAGGCACTTGATGACCGTTGTGTGAGATGTTGACTAGTTGGGACTGTGATTAACTTTTGTGTTGGGCCTGTGTTCTGTCTTGATCTTGGTATATCATTATGGTCTTCTCTTTCTCACGTGTTGCTTTCTCACGTGTTGCTGAAGGCAGAGCTTGATGCTCTGTTTTGCTCTGCATATTGACAGCCCCACAAATTTTGTATGGGTGGAACATCAACACCAATTTTGTATATGAGAGAGCAGAAAGCAGCTGAAAAAGAGATTTGGTGAAGATGTCTGCAAGCTGGAAGAATGCAGATATGTGTTTGACAACCACATAGTCCAAAGCCACCATTTATCGTATGTAATGATAGTCCAACTCGAAGTATTTTGTGCGCTTATGATATGTTGGATTTGCAGTGAGATGAACTGATGAAAGGTTGTCACAATAGAGTTTCGGTGTTGGTTGCAGAGGGACTCCTAGTCCCCGTAGAATAATGCTAATTCATGTTATCTCCATAGCTATTTCAAAGAAGGCGCTGTATTATGCTTCAGTAGAGCTACGAGAGAATGTGGCCTGTTTTTGGGATGACCATGATATCAGATTAGAACTGACAAAGGTACAATAGCCACCAGTTGATCTTCGAGTATCAGAGCAACCAGCTCAGTCGCTATCACTATAAGCGCGGAATGTGAAGTTTGTATCCCGTGTAAAGTTGATTCCCATGGCAACGGTTCCTTTAACATAGCGTAACATCCGTTTGAGAAGGTTGTAATCCGAGACAGAATGTGCATGCATCTTTTGGTAAATGAAATTAACCGCAAACTGAATATCGGGGCGAGTCAGCGTTAGATATTGGAATTTACCCGCTAATCATCTGAAGTAGGTTGGATCGGAGAAAGCTTGGTCTTGATCCGGAATCTGACTGAGTTGCAGAGGTAAAGGAGTAACAACTGGTGTCCAATCTGTCATGGAAGCTACAACCAAGATATCCTCAGTATAGTTCCAACTTGGGTGTTTCAAGGCGTCAGCAACAGTACGAGGTTCAGGGTATGAGACCTTATGTGTATGAAGAACGTACTTAGGATTTAGAAATACCAGCTTTAGCTCTAGTTATCACCGGATGAGATAATTGTGGTGCAAGGAGATACGAAGACGAGGACCTATAACAGAAGTAGTTGTTTCCAATAGAAACATGATCTAAGCCTAACATACACACATAACTCCTTACCTCACCCACAGTAGCTGAATCTGAAGATGGTTATGTATGATGCAGGACATGTGTTGCTGAAGAATATAGAGGTGGAAAGTTCGAATCATTGAGTAACAGAGGAGACGGATCAGATGTACTACCAGATAACGTTGACAAACTGGAAGTCGATGAAGTCTGATTTGATGCAGACATCGCAGGAGACTGCCACTAAAAAAACTACAGATGGGAGCATAACCGTAGAAGATGACTTTGGTGCTGGTTCCATAACTTGTTGTTGAGGTTGTAAGAAGCTTTGTTGCCAAAAAATAAAGTCAATCTTAAGAAATGTTTTTTTTTAGCTTTACTCTATACAAAATCATGACTAGCAGCTTTAAAATCAATGTTCTATATTATATTATTTTCAGTGCATAAAATAATTAAATCATTCAATCTTTTTTAGAGACATTGAAAATCTTAAGTAATTTTCCAAAAACTTTAATTTTGAAAAGCTCCTCTATGCTAAGGCTACATTCACAACTCACAAAAGTAGTTAAAACATTCTGTAAGCAATTGAAACATTCTTGTAACAATCCAAACTTTTAACAAATTCAAGAACTTCACTATTTTATATAGATACATCAGTGAAAGGCGTCTGCATCATATTCTAAATTCAGAATAATGATCATTCAAAGCAAAATCAGAAGAATTACCAAGAGAAAAAAATATTGTAAATTTTAATGCAATGAGTTTGAAGTTCACTTTATCTAATTCTTTTAATTTTAAAGAATCAAATAAATATTCGAAAACATTTTTAAAATTTATCATTAGATCAAATATATTATTTACCAAACTTATGGCCATGTCAGATCCTAAAATCTACACTAGGTATTTGGTAATGTTTGAGAAATAAAACTAGGAAAAAATGTGGGAAACGATATCCTTAGAACACAACGATATAATTAGATTCCAGTTGACAAAGATGGATTTTACTGATCAAGAGAATTCAAATACAATCATTGAAATGAGATTGAAATATAAACATGTTGGGTACGAAGTCGAAACTCTCGAGCTAAGGTCGAGGTCAACTGATGTTATGGGGGCTCTTTCTCTCTCTAGGGTTTCACGTGTCCTCTCCTCTTGATCTTGCCTCCTTTTTGTAGCTGCTTCTTCTCCTAAATTCCCTCAACTATCTTTGTAATATATGTGATCTCGACTCTGTTATGTCGATCTCCATCGCCCTTGGTATTGGGCCGGGCTTCTGGGTCTTGCTCCTATTGATTGAAATCCGGCCCAAAAATTGTTTCCCATACTATTTTCGACTTTGGGAGGAGAAATAGAGGTGGTTAACTTGGTTTGATTTTCGAGATTTGACGCAATTGTCTTAAATGCTGTTCCATATGCATGCCGCTTAACGGTCATATACACTCATAAGGCAAATCCTAGATAATCATTACTTCAGGAAGCGCGAGAGAGCCGTTAGGGGTTTCCTTTAAATACTTGGAGGTTTCCTTTCTTTTCTTTAAATCTCTTCTCATTGTCTTTTCTCGGCTTTCCTTTTTCTTAGCGATTCTCCAGTTTATCCTTGTTAGAGATGGCCAAATCGATTTCTTTCCTTTTTATGATCACGGAAAAGCTTCACATTGACGATCTGTACGAGAAACATGAGGTTATTCGTACTGTCAAACTTGACCTTGCTGCCACTTTCAAGACCCCAGAGAATGTTCGAGAAGGATACTGCGGTGCCTATCTTTCCTTCTTCATGTACTATGGTCTTTCGTTCCCGATTCCGGAGCCAGTTCTTGACATACTCGCGGAATTGGGTTTGTATTTTACTTAAATGTGCCCTAATTTTCTTAGGCACCTTCTTGCGCTATTGGTTAAGGCTCGAGAGAAAGATTGTTGTTTGGTCTTGAAGAGCTTTTTCACCTCTGTTTGGTGAAAAGGAACAATCAAACTCCTGAAACTTTCCTTATGTCTCCTTGCCATGGCCGCTAAATCATAGAGGGGATCACGTACCGTGATGAGAAGTGGCGGAAACACTACTTTGTTTTCAAGATCAATCACACGTCTGTGGGGAACTTCGACTTTTCTAAGCTCTTGCGCGTCTGGGCTACATATATCGGTTAGTTTTACTTCTTTATTTTTGAGTTTTCCAGCTTGACTTGTTAACGAATTGAATTCCTTCTCTTTTTAGTTCACTCGGGGAGTTCGTCCATGTCTGACGAGCTTCAAGTTCTTATAGATCTCCTATGTTGGGGTCGTCTTCACTGGTCATCTTTTGATCGTGCTCGAATTCGAGATGCATTCGCGCTTCCTGGTGGGCAGGATGTTGCTCGAGGTATCCAAGATCCTGAGGAAGGAAGTTCGGGCCATCCTCTGGCTCTGGAAGGGGGGGGGGGGGAGGTACAGCCTTTTCCTCACCCTCGGATCGGTTAGACAGGAGGTTGTCAAGGAGGTCGTCGTTTCGGACTGCTAAGCCTGTCCGGAAGACTGGTCTCGGGGAGGAGGTTTTGTCGTTAATCCCGATTACCATATCTGAGGAAAAAGTGGTTTCCCCTGTCTCTTTAAGTTCTAGTTTGCAAGGAGGCTTGACCAGGCGCAAATGTCCTCGCTGGACCAGGGCTGTTACGTCGAGACCATCCCAAGCTGCCCTCGGAACTCGTGGGTCGGGGAAACGAAAATTTCTTCATGAAGGGGATGGTCCACTATCCGTATCTCGGGACGATCTCGTTCGTCTTGCTTGTGCGATGCGTCCTCAAAATTTTTCATCTTCTAACTTTTTCCGGTTTGGAGGAGAGGAGAGCTTATGCTAAGCTTGATGTTGTGAACTCGAAGGTGCGTGTTTTTTTGTATTTCCTCCATCCAATTGTATTTATCTATGAGTCTTGATCATTCGCTTTTCAGGTCATGGAAGCGTGTAACAAATTCGACATGGTGATGGAAAATCGCTTGAAAGATCTCTAGGAGGACAAAGAGGCGAGAGGCGGAGCATCCAAAATCCAAGAGCTGACAAAGGAATTGGAGGCTGCCCGGAAAGAGAACAAGAGGACAGCCGTGGAATTGCAGTGTTTCACATTTGAGTGGAAGATAACTCGATTCGAGAGAGGCATCTTTGAAAGCGAGGTTACAACCTTGAAAACGAAGAATGCATAGCTTACGGCTCTCCGAGATCGAGATGTACGTCATGTTTCTTGTATGGTTTGTCGCGAGATCGGAGATAGCTACAACGAAATCCTAGCTTCTCTGAAAGAAAGATGGATGAAAAAGAAGGGGAAGTTAAAGTGGAAATCCATCTTCATGAAGTGATTGCAAACATTGATTTGTTGAAAGAGATTAGGGACGAGGGGCTAGATGTGGAGGAAGAGCTCGGTCATTTGAAAGAAATGGAGAAGGATTGTGAGGCTGTTGTCGAGCTGACCGCCGTTTCAGAATGGTCTCTTTCTAGATTTGATCTTCCCCAGATCTCAGAAGATTCCGTAGCTGACGATGGTGCTGGTCCTTCGTTTCCCAATGAGGAAGATAGCTCTTGATAGTTGCGTTTGATGTCAATAATGCCTTCCTCCAAGGTCCACTCGAAGAAGAAGTTTATATATTACAACGTTGAGGCCTCGTTGACAAAGACAACCCTAATCAGGTGTATGTCTCAAAAAGGCGATCTATGGCCTTAAACAAGCATCTCGTTCTTGGTATGATTCTCTCAATGAGTGTTTGATTGGCATTGGATTTAAAAAGAGATGCCTTACTCTTTATACTTCGCTTGAGTACTAGCCTTATCTATATACTTGTATATGTATATGATGTTATTATCACATGCACATTTTTATTGGAGATCAGACGTGTTACTGACCTTTTAGCTACTCAATTCTCATTCAAATATCTTGGATACTCTCATACTTCATGGGAATGGAGGTAGCGAGAACTTTGTTTGGTCTGTATTAGCAGAAAAAGTAATGACTACTCTACTTTGGCGCACAAAGATAGACAACGCTAAACCAGTAGCCACTCCAATGTCTTCAACTTACATAATAACATTGGAAATTGGTGATAAATTTGCAGACCCATTAGAATATAGAATGATTGTTGAAAGCTTGCAATATCTTAGTCTAACAAGATTTGACATTGCCTTCCTAGTGAATATGCTGTCACAGTACATGCACCAACCTACTACAAGTCATTATGATACAGTTAAAAGAGTTCTTAGCTATTTTGTTGGCACAATCGATAAGGGCATTTTCGTCTCAGCTTCATCGCCCTCTACTCTTCATGCTTACACTGATGCAGATTGGGCAGTAGATAAAGATGATTACATTTCCACTGGAGCCTATATAATCTACTTGAGCAAGAGCCCCATTTCTTGGTCTGCACAAAAGCAAGGAAGTGTTGCAAGATCATCCACTGAGGCTGACTACATGGCAGTCTTGGATGTTGCTGCTGAGGTACAATGAATAAGCTCGTTGATGAAAGAATTTGGCCTTAATTCGACTATCACTCATGCTATCTACTGCACCAATATAGGTGCAACATACTTGGCTGTGAAACCAGTGTTTCACTCTAGAATGGAACATATAGCTTTTGTTCTTGAACAATTTCAAGCCAAACATTGTGTGTGTCAAACATTTGCTCTGCTGATCAACGAATTGATGCGCTAAACTGACGTCCTACTTGAAAGATCATCAGTTCATAACTTCAACACATAATTCCAATTCGCTTTTCTAAACAGTCACCACTTCGATCTATATCACTGGTAATATGTTCTTCTGCTTCTAAGGATTCAGACCCGCAAGCTTCTATTAAATTGGTAATGCCACCATATATATTAATGAGATAGCCCACACGTTTTTTGGATCTGCGATTATGGATTCAGTCAAGCCACCATCATCTAGTGAGAAAGATGACAGTAAGACCAGTACAAGGAATCATATGGAGATATTAGAGAGTTGGTAAAGATGAAAGAAATAGAAAATGAATATTTTTCCTTCAGTAATTAAGTTTATGCAAAAAACTTTTAGAAAAAAATAAAAGAGTTGAAGACCTCTATTAGACCCCATGATCTTTCTTACTCAATGGCTCAAAACGGTCTTCAATTCTTATTTGATCAGATAATTAGTTACGTTTTTTTTTTGTTATACTTGAAGATAGCAAAACCAACTCAACTCATTCGCAGTAGTATTTTCAACTCTTAGTATTTTCAACTCTTAGTATTAATAATTAAAAAAAAAAAAAAAAAAATTTCAATGCAGAAAACAAATAATTGACTGAAGCCGCTGCTGAAAAAAAGAAAAACTTGTAGAAAAAAAATCAAATCAACGTTACCTTCTCCGTCGTCCGGTGGTCCTTTTTCACCGACGTCGGAGGTTTCGTTTGTTTCTTATTTAACTCCTTTGCTTTCCTCTAACCCTTACGGTCTTGCTTGGTGCTCTGGTAATGGTCACTGCTGAAGCTAACAGATCCATTCGCGATAGATCTGAAGGTTCTGGCTATGGTGAAGTCAGATCTGGTGTACCTGCGACGTTCAGAGTTTAGTTGGAGCTGGCTCGGGGTCCGGCTATGGGAGGTCGTTCTCTTAGGTTCTGGTATGTAGTTCTCTCTGGTTGATTTGGCGGTACAGGGGTAACGGTGGGGAAAGCGCTTGAGGACGGCGTCTTTTTCTCGCTCTTGCTTTGTCTATATCACCGGCGGAGCTCCAGGTTTTGCTAGTCCTAGGGTTTCGTTCCTTGCAGAGGCGGCGTGTGGAGCATTGATGAGACCCTTTCTCCTCGGATCTGGTGATGAAGCGTGGTGTTGAGGCTACATCTTAGGTCCGTGTCTCTTTGAGATCTGTGTTTCGGGACCTTGGTTGCCGTTGGTAGGTGGTGGTGCGTAGCCAAGGTTGTGTGTGTTCTTGTAAGGGTTTGTTGCTGGTTCTCAGTGTCAAGCGCACGTGGGGAAGTTCTGTTTTCTCGGCTCAGTCAACCAAGAGTTGCAGTCTTCTGTGACAACGTGTGATGAACCATCGGGTTAGCATCCGCTCTCATTGGATGGTCTCTACCTTGCTTGTGCACAATCGGTGTTGTGGCAGCATGCTCATTCTCTTCTTTCCCAATAAAAACTGCAGCTGAATCTTAGTTTGCAGTCTCTTTCTCTTTCTTGAACCCTGCAGCGATTTGCCCTTTAAGTGAAGTTTTTTGGGTTTGTGGATAAAGAACGCGCTTCACTTGGACTTTCGGTCTTCTTGTTTACTTGGTGGTACTCTCCGGAGGTGGTGTTCTCGGTCTGTCTGACGGCTCTTTATGGGTCTTCAGTTAAATGGTTGTAAACGGTCACGGATTGGTTGGTTGGAGGCAGCAATCTTCAATTTTACCTCTTCGAACGACGGCATCGCCGGTTATAGAATCCTCCTCGTGCTGCCGGTGAGCTTCTTCTTGGGTGGATAAGCCGATTCGAGATTGTGATTCTTTGTGTAGGTGGTGACTTGTGGGTCTTTTGGAAGCTGTAGGAGCCGTGTGTTTCAAGGTATGAGGGCGCCTTTCTCTCCGGTAGCTCGCGGTAACTGATTGCTCATTCTATTCATGCCTGTTTCTCTGGTCCGTCGATGTTCTGGTGCTGTCATGTTCTAAGTTCCAATCCTAGTTTCTTTTCTTTGTTCAATACTCTCTGCTTAGGTTCTTGTGTTTAGTTTATTTTCTGCAAATCTGCTACTTGTGTATCTCTGTAAACTCTGTAAAAAATTAAAAATCTGGTATAATATTTAACATTTTACCAAAAAAAAAAAAAAAAAAAAAGTTTCAGCGAATAATTTCATCAAGGACTACTGTGAAATAATAACATTTTCCTATTTTTAGTTGCAGTTACATTCAAAAATATGTTTTTAATTGGTTTTACATTCTTGTATATTAATATCAGTCACAAAGTCTACTCACAAAATACAAAACTGATTATGAAGAAATCAGAACTTTTTGTAGTTTCGATGTAATAGTTGGAATCTGGTAATAGAGATCTGGAAATTACACTAATAAGTACATATTAAAAAACATAAAACGGTTGTAAATCAAATAGAAAAGTGTGTTGAGGAAAGGACGTAGAGGAGCCGTGCACATACACACGTGAGAGGCAAACACTGTAGTTTAGCCGCAAGAATCTCGTCCCCTGTTTTATTACAAGGTCAACTTCTGGTCTCTCTCTCTCTATTTACTTCTAAATCTTACTTACTCCCTCTGTTTCAGAAAGATCCATGTTCTAGAAAAAAAATTTGTTTCAAAATTATGCATTTTTTACCTTTTCAATGTATTATTTAATGAAAAATTGTAAATTCCAAAAAAGTTAATGTTGTTTATTGGATTTTTATTGGTTAAAAGTTATGGAAAATTGTTATTTATAGAAAACAATGTACTTATAATCAAACTTTAATGTGTTTTCTTAATATGTGTGAAAAATCTAGAATATGTATCTTTTTGAAACGGAGGGAGTATTAATTATTCAATTAAATATTAATCTACTTATGTAGTAGATTCTGATTTTAAATCTAAACCAATAAATAATTCAAACGTAACTTCAAATTTTCAAAATCAAAATTATATTAAAAAAAAACCTCGGTCTGATGATCACACACACCTCACATAGAAGCTTCTTTCTTCAACTTAAACTCTATAAATCTTTCTTACACTCATCACTCAAACTCACGACTTGTAATGGCGTCGATCACCTGTTCCTCTGATCAACGTCTCTCAACAAGCAAGAGACGTTTAAAGCCGTTGATGTTAAGAGATTACTTACTCGATGATCTCAGTTCTTGTTCATCCAACGGCTTCAAATCATTCCCACGTCGTCAACCTTCTCATTCCTCTACATCTTCCACCGTTCGTCGTCTCCTCGACGCCGAGATCAAACGGTCAGGATTGATCCATAAGCCGCGTCTCACTAGAAGAAGCCGTACGACTTGCGGAACGGCGATCAGTAACGCCGTTCATAAAGCTTCTACGGCGTTTCTTAACGCCGTTAAACTTTTACCGTTCCATGCAACCGTGAAGGGAGATCAGAAAAAACAAGGCGGTCTCTCTAGAAGCTTCTCTAAACGGAGCTTCTGGAGAAAACCGGTAAGTCAATCACGCCGTGAAGTAACCGTCATTGACGTCGGAGACGGAGAGATCCAATGGTGGAGATCCGCCGCGTTTTTCGCGGACGAAGAGAGTTTAGATCAACCGTCCGATCTGTTTTCTCAAATCTCCACCGTCGCCGACGAATCAACAATCTCAGTCTCTGAAGATGCGGCGATCACCACCACCGTGAATGTCTCTTCAAGTTCCGGTAGCGATTTTTTCACCAACTCGTCGTCATCGGAGGTTGTACAGTCTTCTTCTTCGTCGAGCCAAAACGACGCCGTGGAAGACGGGAATGAGATGGGAGAGAGCTTAAACGCACGTGACTGTGACGGATCATCATCTGCCAACTGCGACAGCCTGTGTAACAGAAAGGTTAGTTCGTTAAAAGATCGTTTTCCTTCTTCACTGTAATGAATGCACTTGAATTTGTTGTCGTAATAATAAATTAAAATTAAAGAAAATAGTTCAGATATTGAAACTTGTCGGGGAACGCGTGGGAGTCACGTGTGGGGTAGGATTTAGATTAGCAGTGAAAATCGAGGGCTGAGATTCTTCTCATGTGCGGATTAAACGGCACATGATCCCGCGAGTCTATTTTTTGTTTTGTTTCATGGTAGCCTGATGGTACTTCACGTAGCGAATTATTTACCCACGTTTTTACACATTTCATAAGATACGCATATCTTCCCACATTTTCATTGTAGTACTTACAATTTTTAAGTATTAAAGTTTTTAATTATCAGTATCATAAGATACGCATATCTTCACACATTTTCATTGTAGTACTTACTATTTTTAAGTATTAAAGTTTTTTAATTATCAGTTTCTTACCCATGTTCATGAAATTTACCAACTAATAAATAAAATCTTTGATGATTAATTATTTGATTTGATACTTTATAAATTCATTTTTAAATACCAAACATAAAATCTCAATCAAAACAAGTTAGGATGCGTTCATAATTAACTTATTGGGGGCATTGACAGATAGGCAGAGAGACATGATGTGATCATGGATTGACTTCTGTTAACTTATTTAAATGCCAATATGATGTCTCATATATCATTTTTTTTGTTGAGACAATTCTTTGTTGAAAATACCGTAGAATAGTATGAAAAAGGTTTTATCCCAAAAATAAGTTTCAAAAAAAAAATGATCAAAATATTTTATTAAATAGGTAAATAAACACTTATACCCGTAAGGTTACGTAATATAGACTTAGAGTTTAAAGTTAAAAATTT
>MU107685.1:0-43036 GCA_012274485.2 Sinapis alba | reverse complement strand
GACGGTTCTTCATCTCACGGTGCTCTTGACAAACCGCACAGAAATGTAGGCAACAGTGCACCATACATGGGTCACATGGAGAGTTCTGTTTAATCAAACAAGACACACACATTTTCAAATTATTTAGACATGTTGTTTCTAACGATGATTCTATGTTCTATAAAGCCAGATTAAGATGTTTTGACTTCACCTGTAGATGGTATTTCCTCTGTAGAGTTTGCCTGACGTTTCCGGTGTAAATCCCACACATCCACCAAACAAACAACAAGCCTTCCCACATAAGAAATGTTGTATGCGGATCTATACCGGGAGCACAAGCAGCAATGGATGCAACTGTTAAACCTCCCTCAACTACAATCGAGTGGCAAATACATGCTTTGGTCCACGAGGTTTCTTCGTCACTCAGAGTTTCATAGACACGTCCGAAAAGAACACTTGGGCAAAAGAGTCCTTGCCAAACTGTTTTAAAAACAATGGAAGTAAGCTATTATTGTCCTCAAGAAACGACACTAATCACTTGAGAACTTACAACTACTCATGTCCTCAGTGCATCCGAATATTCCAGTAGTCCATGGCTCATCTGCAGGAGCTTCAAAATTCTCAGGTAGAGCTTGGCCACACTCGTTGCATTTGTGAACAGCTAACTGCGGAACATGTATTTGCAGAGAATCAGAAATGACAACACGATTTCACAGATCCAAAGCACAAGAACACTAATCGAGCGGAAGATAAAAATATTTAGATAAAATTGGTCCGCTTGATGAACATGAAACAAGGATCTACAGCGGAAATCAAAGAAATAACGGTAATCAGGTGAGAGTCCTCAGAAAACTTTAAGAAAATCAGAGACATACATGGGGAACTTGAATCGGTTGATTGAGTTCGCCTGGATTAACCTCATCGACCGGAGCTTGCTCCTTCGTCAACTTCACGTATTTCGACGGTGCTCCTCCCTCCGACATCTGAATCCACAATATTTTTTAACGATTGAGAAATCTAATCAACAAAATTCGAATAGGAAAGACAAAAAGACACGAACCATATGTTCTTCGTCTTGCTCCGATGGTCGGATCTCTGTGTCTTTTGACTCCTTTTCTTTTCTTTTCTATCGCATTGAATAGATTCAGACTTTGGGTTGTTTCTGTGCTTTTAACCAAACTGTTACCAAACGAGTTAAAGACTTATTGCTCTTCTTTTCTGTTGACTCATTAAGCTACGTCTGAATAAAACGGTGCGGTTTACCCTTCTCCAATAAATGAGACACCTTAACAAACGGTGCCGTTTGCCCTCTTCCAATAGATGAGACATTCCCTTAAGCAACCTCTCAACTTTAGCCAAAAGCATCATTTACCTACAAGTTTAGTGGCCATTGAGATCTTGAGAACCAGCCCTTACCTATAAATAAAATCGAAATAGTCTCAGTTGCATCTTCAGATTCCATATACACTAAATGTGGTTTTCAAGCTATCTATGTATTGTTTAACTTCAAGGTATGAACTCAAAGATCTTGAAAGTCAACTTCTTATTATTAGCTTAAGAAAACATCTCAAAAACTTAAGTTTTCACAATGATCTATCACAAAGCTCATAAGTTATATCACATAATGATATCTTCTTATATAGATCCTAAAACTTCCTAAAACTCATTTAACAAAGTATTTCCTAATCATATCTTCACAAGGATTAGTGTTGCTTTGTTTCCAAGCTATCTTCAGTCTTATTTCCAACATTCACCTCTTTAAGTTTGAAGTTAACTTCTTCCATCTCTTGCATCCCTATAAGATCTCTCATTTCACTGAACTTGATCCTTCCTAATGCTTTATTCAGTATATTAGCTTTCTAATTGTTGCCAGGAATATGTTGTACATCGACTTGATCATTTTCCACTCACTCTCCGATGAAGTGATACCTCTTGTGAATATGCTTGCTTCTTCCATGAAAAACCATGTTTTTAGTAAGAGAGATTACAGATTTTTTTATCGATCTTTATCATCACTTTTCTACCTGATTTTCCAGTGACTTCTTCAAGTAAGTCTTGCAACCATATGGCTTGTTTAGCCGCTTCGGTTGCTGCCATGAATTCTACTTCACAAGACGACAGGGCCACTGTTTCTTGCTTCTGTGAAACCCAACTAATTGGACAATTATTGAGATAGAAAACATGCCCAGTGGTACTTCGTCCATCATCTTCATCGATGTTATGACTACTATCGCTGTATCCTACGAGTTTCTCTTCGCTTGCTCGTTTAAAGATCAAACCATATGAGAGTGTTTCCATTAAGTACCTTAGTATCTGCTTTAGCGCCGCATCATGTGAAGTCTTCGGCTTGTGCATATATCGATTTAGTATCTAGAAATTGAAGGAGAGGTCAATTCGCGTGTGTAACAAGTACCTGAGACACCCAATCATGCGCCTGAAACTCCTTTCATCAATATCTTCTTCATCTTGAGCTTTAGACAACTTAAGTCCAAACTCCATTAGTGTTTGTACTGCGTTGCAGTCTTTCATACCAGCTTCTTCTAAGATTTTCTTAGCATATCTTTCATGCTTTAGCATGATACCTTCATCACATTAAGACACTTCGATTCCCAGATAATAAGTCAACCTCCCGAGATCACTCATCTCGAACTTCTCAGCCATGCTTGCTTTGAATTCTAATAACATCTCAAGATTTGAACTAGTGATAAGTAAGTCATCCACATAAACAACTACCAAGAGTGTGTGATCGCCTTCATGCTTTAGATACAGAGAGGGTTCTTTGTGGCATCGCTTGAATCCGAGTGCTTGGAGAACATGATTCAGTTTTTCATTCCAAGCTCTAGGAGCTTGCTTCAAACTGTACAAGGCTTTATGCAGTTTGTACACTTTGCCTTCACTTCCTTCTAACTCAAATCCCACTGGTTGAGTTACATATACTGTTTCCTTAAGATCGCCATGAAGGAAAGTAATTTTTACGTCTAGATGATGTACTTCCTGTAGTAGCCGGAAAATCGAATTAACATAAACAATATAAATAGAACAACGCTAAGTAAATATACGATTCAAAAATGAAATGGAAAAGTGATACGAAAAATGTTTTTGAAAAGAAACCATAGAGTCGAGACGAATCTCTTTCCTTAACTCTTAATATTCGCTCCATAAGTGCGATGGATCTGTACGAATAAGAGTCCCAGGACAAAACCATGATAGGTTGGCACGCAACACTCGTGAACAACCCCTACGAACTATTGATCTACGAAACACTCTTGAACCTATAGACTTACGCTTTGGGATTTTTTTTGCTGTTAGGTTTTGATATGAAAAGTGAAAAATGAATGAGGAAGAGACGAGTTATTTAAAGAGGAGAAGAGGAACGGTTTTTCGAAACTGCACCAGCACGTTAGCGAAAAGCTCTCGGAAATCTCGGGAGTAATGCGTTGAGAAACTTTCTCCGCAAGATCTTCCTCTTGTTGAATCGTTCTGATCATGAGCGAAATGGATAGACTTCGTGTTGTTTCAAGATGAACTACACGTCGTTTTACACACAAACGTCATGTCGTTTTTTTTTCTTTAAGGAAATGGGCCAAAATGTTAGGCTTAACTTGGTCCAAAAAGAATCTTACTGGGCCGGATGTCCTCCACCAAGACCCAAAAACCAAGACCCAAGGCCCAAGACCCACGCCCACGCCGAGCCGAGCCGGCCGGACGGCTGTGACGGCGCGCGTGGGGAGCCTTCTCCTCTCTCTAGCTGTTTAAGCCATGATGAAGTGGGAACCTATTTATATTGCTCAGTCTCCCCACTATTCTCTGATGTGGGACTTTGTAACAATTGTTACTTAGACAAACTTTTATGTGTTTCATTTACACTATGTTGCCATCTTCATCTCCTTATTTCTTATTCAATTTGCATCTGTTTTTGACAAATGAATATACTAAATTGTAGTACTCACTGCAAGCTTTACAGCAGCTATTAATCCGGCGGAGAACACCACTGGTGTGGCCGAAAAAGTTGTCGGAAAACTGACAAAAATCAGTTTGTCTAAAACTGTGTTCCAACAATCTTCCACATGAATAGAAATGACTCTAAACATATGCAGACTAAATGCAGACTCGATAGACTCTAATTAATATACTTATCCTAATCATGACTAGACAAACTTATCAAGAGTGTTTGTGAAAAATTCAATGTGTTTGAGTTGGTAGCATTTTTAAGCCTTGAACCACTCATAGTTAATATATGTCAGATTTACTTTACCAGAAGGTGAACATGATGTCTTGAACCAACCAATGTTTTATGTAGACCGAGACAACATGCATAACGCAACTTCATTTTCTCGTAGAACTTAGTTCTCTATTGTGTTCATTGTGGCCCTGAACCATTCCTGGTTTTCATGAGTGAACTTAGAGAATATAGCCTTGCATTCATTCTCCTAGAAACGGTCCCATTTCACACTTATTAGGTGATTGACCATGAAAAGTATTGAGTAATACTCCACTTTAGAAGCTATGGAATCATTAAAAGCCTATGCTTATCCTTTTCACATTCGTTAGCACTATTATCAACTTTAGGAGCTGGGAAGAAACTATATTGTCTCAAAGTGCTTGTCGTAGATTCTGTTTGATTTTGTTTTCCCTTTGAACCTACGTTTTGGGATCTCCAATCATGATAGGTAAGGTTGCAATCAAGCATCCTCATTCGTTATAGGCTTTAAACCAATCCCTTTTGATGATTTAGCAACAACATTTCGTGGCAAACTTTTAGTGAAAGGATCCGCTAGGTTGTCAGCTGATTTGATGTAGTCAGTTGTGATTACACCATTGAGATGAGTTGTCTAATGGTTTTATGTCGTCTTCTGATGTGACGAGATTTACCATTGTACAGATTATTCTGAGCCCGAGCTATAGCTGATTGACTATCACACTGTATGCATATAGCTGGTACAGGTTTCTCCCACATGAGAATATCTTCCAAAAAAATTCTAAGCCATTCAGCTTCCTCTACTGCTTTGTCTAAGGCTATGAACTCAGATTCCATAGTGGATCTGGCTAATATTGTTTGCTTGGTAGATTTCCACGAAATTGCTACTCTTCCTAGTGTAAAGACATATCCACTTGTGGATTTTGAGTTTTTAGAATATGATATCCAGTTAGCATCACTGTATCCTTCTAAAACCGCTGGTTCTTTATCATAGTGAAACCCAAAATCTTTTTTGTAGCGCAAGTAATTAAGTACTCTCGTTATATCTTTCCAATGTGTATGACCTGGATTACTTGTATGACGACTAAGTATGTTTACTGAATGCATTAGATCTGGTCTCGTACAATTGGTCAAGTACATGAGACTTTCGATCACCGTGCATACTCGTTTTGCGAAACCGCTTCACCTGAATTTTTTGTCAAGTGCATTTGGGGATCTAACAGAGTTTTGCATTGCTATTAGAGTAATTTTTAAATCTCTCTAATATTTTTTGAGCATAATGAGAATGGGTTAAGATAATTCCATTTGAATTTCTTGTGACTTTATCCCCGAGAATAACATTTGTTAATCCCAAATCTTTCATCTCAAATTTTTCTTTGAGCATGTTCTTTGTTTGATTGATAATGTCTTTATTGCTTCCAATAATGAGCATATCATCAACATATAAGCATAACAAAACATACGCATTTTTGGTAGTTTTGTAGTATATGCATTTATCACATTCATTAATTTGGAAACTATTTGACATCATTGTATTGTCAAATTTTTCGTGCCATTTTTTAAGAGCTTGTTTAAGCCCATAGAGTGACTTTACAAGTCAGCAAACTTTTTCTTCTTGTCCAAAAATGACAAAATCCTCAGGTTATTTCATGTAAATTTTTTTTTCTAAATCACCATTTAGAAAAACGGTTTTTACATCTATTTGATAGATTTCTAGGTCTCTTAAAGCTGCAATTGCTATTATCAACCTTGTTACTAGAGAATATGTATCAAAATAGTCAAAGCCTTCCTTTTGTCAGAATCCTTGAACTACAAGTCTAGCTTTGTGTTTATCAGGTGTTCCATCATGTTTTAGTTTTTGTTTAAAAATCCACTTACTTCCTAATGCTTTGCAACCTGGTGGTAAATTCGTTATATACCATGTATAATTTTGCATGATAGAATCGAATTCATTTTGACGGCTTCATTCCAAAACGGAGCGTTTAGTGAAGACATAGTTTCTGCCAAGGTTTTTGGATCATTTTCTACTAAAAATGCCATTAAGAAATCTTTGCCAAAAGATTTTTCCTTTCGAGCTCTTTTGCTTCTTCTAGGTTCATCTTCTTTTTTCATTTTCTGAAATATCATTTATAGAAATCTCGACGTTTGTCTCAATTTCTGAGTCATTGTCATTGTTTCTTTCTTCTCTAGTTCGTTTTGAACCTTCTTTTTCTTTGCATGGAAAAATATTTTCAAAGAAAGAAACATTTCTTGATTCCATGACTGTATTTACATGTATATCTGATATTTCATATTTATGTACCAGAAATGGATAAGCACTACTGTTATGTGCATATCCGATGAAAATGCAATCCACTGTTTTGGGTCCAATAGTGACCTTTTTTGGTGGCGGTACCGCAAATTTTGTCAAGCACCCCCATACTTTGAGGTATTTATACGAAGGTAAATTACCTTTCCATAATTCATATAGAGTTTTGTCAGTTACTTTGTGTGGAATTTTATTGAGGATATCATTAGTGGTAAGCAATGCTTCCCCTCACATATTCTGGGGTAATCCAGATTCCTGCAACATTGCATTCATCATCTCCTTTAGAGTTCGATTTTTGCGTTCACCAACTCCATTAGATTCTGGTGAATAAGGAGCTGTAGTTTGATGGATTATTCCATGTTCTTTACAAAATGTATTAAAAGGACCATCATACTCGCCTCCTCTGTCGCTTCTAACTATCTTAATAGTTGTTTTAAGCTGATTTTTTTACCTCTAGTTTAAATTCTTTAAATTTTTCTAAGGTTCCATCGTTGCTATGTAATAAATATACATAACAATATTTTGTGCAGTCATCTATGAAGGTCACAAAGTACTTTTTTCCACCTCTAGTTTGTATATATTTTAAATCACATAAATCAGTGTGAATTAAATCTAGAGGTTTATTAGTTATTTCAACATGAGGTGATGGTGTTTTTGTGAGCTTAGCCTATACGCATATTTCACATTTTTGTTTACTTGTTTTAAATTTGGGAATTAGATTTAAATTCATTAATATTTGTATTGATTTGTTGTTTACATGGCCTAGTCTTCATGCCATATAATAAATGACTCAACCAAATAAGCAACTGGCTTTTTCTTATTCATTGAAGCTGAAGCTTTTGGAATTACAACTTTTGGAGGGACTGTCATTACATTCATTTTGACCAGTCCACCCTTAACATATCCCTTCTCCAAATACATTCACATTCTTCTTAATCACGAGTTTATCCGCCTCAAGAGTTATGGCGAATCCATTCTTGCTGAGTAAGGTTCCCGAGACTAGGGATGGCAATTCACAAGCTTGCCCGCGGGCCCAGCCCGTTAAGATCAGCTGCGGGGCGGGATTGGTCACGACATATGCAGGCCCATTTTTTAGCGGGCTTGGCGGGCTTGTGTTTGTGCGGGATGGGGTTATGTTGTACTGTGGGATGCCTTGATCCGCAGTGCATCTCGTCTTCTTCTCTTCGAGCTTCCACCGACAAAAATTAACAGAGAAACAAGGCGATTTGAAGGACGATCTCTTCCGGCATGTCTTCTTGTTCGATCCACCACGACATCAACTTCTCCATGTTTGTTCTTCATCTTCTCTTTTGATAAGTTTCTTCTTCCAGCGTCATTTTCGTTGTTTCCTTTCAAACTCAGACTCACGAACAAGTTTGATGGTTTGTTCATTGTTTATTTTTTTATTTATTTGATCATTGATAAGTCGATTGATTTTTTATTGTTGTTGTTATCATTATTTATAATCTGAACCTGGAGAAAGATCATATGATCCATCTTGTTGCACTTTTGATTTCATGGACCCTGCTGCCCCTGAGAAACTGATGAGAGCATTAGAGGTTCTGAATGATTTGGGATCATTGGATGATGAAGGTAACTTGACAAGGACTGGTGAGATAATGAGTCATTATGAGTGAGTTTCCCTTGGATCCACAGATGTCAAAGATGCTTATAGCCAGCCATGAATTCAACTGTTCAAAAGAGTTTTTCTTTTAAGTTTCTGCAATATTATCAGGTACATCACTTCCTCAAACATATATCTAATTAAGCAGCATCCATGTTCAAAAAATCAATTAATAGTGCATTTATTCTTATCTTCATTCTCTGCAGTTGCTAATGTAAACTCTTTGAACATTATTTTCAAGCAAGAAGAAAGTTTCGAATGAGGCATGTGACTGGTCGGTGACCCGCAGGCCTGACCCGCAAGAACCTGTGCGGGGAGGGATTGGTCATCTCTTCCCGGTACCGCGTCCTGCAGCGGGCCGACCCGCTGAGAACCGCATGAAACTTATCCCGCAGCGGGGCAGGTCAAATGGGTGCGGGCCAACTCATTTGCCATCACTACCCAAGACCAGGTTCTTTCTCATGTCAGGCACATGTTTCACATTCGTCAGAGTGACTTCACGTACAGATGTCATCTTTAGAATCACTTTGCCCCGGCCTTCAATCTTGGAGACTATATTGTTTCCCATGAACAACTTCTCCTCAGTCTTGCTCTTCTGATAGGTGCTGAACATCGCCCTATCAGTGCAAATGTGGGTGGTAGCACCTGTATCATACCACCATTCCTTAGGGTTGTTACTTTCAACCATGTTGGCTTCAGTCATAACTGCAACAAGTTATTCTTCAGTGAGATTCGCTTGAGCCTTCTCATTCCTGATCTTGTTGCGACACTCAGCAGTTTTGTGTCCCACTTTGTGGCAGTAGTGACTTTTCCCTTTGAACTTTTCCACATTTGCTTCACCCCCTTTCTTCTTGAAGTTATGACCATAAGCTTTCAATGGTATAACCATTTTGAAAGGCTTGGCAGGAGAGTGGGTGTGTGCCTTTCCTTTGCCTTTGTGCTCGGCCATGTTGACACTATGCCCCTTATGAAAGCTTTGACCTTGTCAGCAATTCGGTTTCTGGATTCCATCTAAAGTTTCATGATGAGCTCCTCGAGACCCATCTTCTTCTTCTTGTGCTTCAAGTAGTTCTTGAAATCCGCATAGCTTGGGGGAAGCTTTTGAGTGAAGCTGAGAGTTGTGAATGTCTCGCAGATGGACATCCCTTCAACAGCAATTTCATGGCAAATGAGCTGAAACGCTTCCACCTGATCCATGATTGGTTTTGAATCCACCATTTTGAAATCATGGAACTTGGCAACCACATACTTCTGACAGCCAACGTCTCCACCTCTGTACTTCTTGTCCAATGATCTCCACAACTCTTTCGTAGTGGCAGTCTCATAGTAGACTCGGTACAATGGATCAATGAGGCGACCCAAAATGTACCCTTTGCAGATGAAGTCGGAATGCACCCATATGTCAACACTTGCGAGAGTGTGCACATCTTCAATCCCGTAAGGAACTATGGGCTTGTCCTCCTGGATGAACTTATCCAACTTCATTGTTGTGAGGAAGAACAACATCTTCTTCTGCCACGTTTTGAAGCCTTTGCCATCAAATTTGTCTGGCATCAATCCTTGAGAGATCATGCCAGGTACAGCCGGAGGAGTTACAACTGCAAACGTAGCACTTGTGGTTCCTTGATTTGAACCGGTTTGATAAAGACCAGCACCAAAAAGGCTACGGCGTGTGGTCTCATCAGCACCATTACCCACTGAAAAGGTAGTTGTTGGTGTTGCTGCAGCGGTTGATGTTGCGATTCCAACAATTGTCACGGTTGCATCAGTTGCTGCAACGTTGAGTGGAGTTTGATTGATGGTGGTGTCAATGGGGGTGTTGTTTGAATCCATTATTTTTCTGTTGAGAAAACATGAAAACGGATTAATACTCCATTCAACAATAACATATTGACATATTATTTAAATAAAAATAATAGCTTTAAATTGATTGTCATTTTTGGTGTTTGAACCAAATTATATCGATATAAGTCTGAGAAAACATTTTGCAAACTCGCTTAAAATCGTTCCCAGAAACCGTTTGTGGTAGACTTTAGATTGTTTCACAAACTCGCTTTATAAAGCGTTCGTGGAAATAATTCATTTATAGGACATTTTTGAATAACAATGTATCTAAAACGTTTCGCGGATGATATAAGCAAATGGCAAACCCGTTTATAGAAAAATAAGAAACGTTTCGCGGATAAGCAAATAACAAATCGCAAACATTGTTTCAATTTAGAAAATAGAAACGTTATTAAGAACTGTTTTTAATCCGATTAAAAGCTTTAGATAGAAAGTGAAATGAGAGTTAAGACTGTAGAAGCTGGAAAATCAAATTAACGTAAACGATATAAATAGAACAACGTTAAAGAAATATACGATTCAAAAACGAAATGGAAAAGCGACACGAAAAACGTTTTCGAAAAGAAAACATGAAGTCGAGACGAATCTCTTTCCTTAACTCTTAATATTTGCTTCGTAAGTGCGACGGATCTGTACAAATAAGAGTCCCAGGATAAAACCATGATAGGTTGGCACGCGACACTCGTGAATAACCCCTATGAACTATTGATCTACGAAACACTCTCGAACCTATAGACTTACGCTTTGGGATTTTTTTTTTTGCTGTTGGATTTCGATATGAAAAGTGAAAAATGAATGAGGAAGAGACAAGTTATTTAAAGAGGAGAAGAGGAACGGTTTTTCAAAACTGCACCAGCACGTTAGCGAAAATCTCTCGGAAATCTCGGGAGTAATGCGTTGAGAAACTTTCTCCCGCAAGATCTTCCTCTTGTTGACTCGTTCTGATCATGAGCGAAACGGATAAACTTCGTGTTGCACAAACTACACGTCGTTTTACACATGCCATTTTTTTAAGGAAATGGGCCAAAACGTTTGGCTTAAGTTGGTCCAAAAAGAATCTTATTGGGCCGGAGGCCTTCCACCAAGACCCAAGACCCATGCCGAGCCGGCCGGACAGCAGCAGTGGCGCGCGCGTGGGGAGCCTTCTCCTCTTTGCAGCTGTTTAAGCCACGATGAAGTGGGAACCTATTTATATTGCTCAGTCTCCCCACTATTCCCCGATGTGGGACTTTGTAAAAATGGTTACTTAGACAAGTTTTTCAGTGTTTCATTTACACTATGTTGCCATCTTCATCTCTTTATTTTTCATTCAATTTGAATCTGTTTTTGAGAAATGAATATACTAAATTGTAGTACTCACTGCGAGCTTTACAGCGAGCTATTAATCTGGTGGAGAACACCATTGGTATGGCCGGAAAAGTTGCCGGAAAACTGACAAAAATCAGTTTGTCAAAAACTGTGTTCCAACACTTCCCAGCTTTTAGATGCAGCTAGTGCTATGATGAACCTCACCGTTTCTATTCTTGTTACAGGAGCAAAAACTTCTTCAAAATCAACACTGTATTGCTGTATGTATCCTTTTGCTACAAGTCTTGACTTGTACTTATTTATAGTTTCGTCAGTGTTACGTTTGATTTTGAATATCCACTTTAACCCGATAGGGTTTGCGCCTGCAGGGAGATCGACTAAGATCCATGTATTGTTCTTGATGATTGATGCGATTTCATCCTCACACGCGTCTCTCCAAACCTTCTCTTTAATAGCTTCGCTATAGCTCCATGGTTCTTCATCTTCGAGCAGCAAGAGGTACTCACATTATTATTCTTCTGCAAGGAGAATATAATCATCCAAGTAGCTAGGACGCTTTGTAGCTCTTACTGATCTTCTTGGAGGTACTTGGTTTTCATCGATATTTCCGGTGTCTGTGGCTGGGATACTCTCATTGTGTTCTTCTTCACCTTCATTATTGTCTTCTTCCTCCTCTATTTCTAAAGCTTCGTATCCTATACCATTACTCCCATTATCACCAAGTATAACTTTGAACATACCAGGTTATTCTTCACTCGTCTCGGTAGCCAATACGTTCCATTCCCACTTTTTCTTCTCATCAAATTTCACATCCCTGCTTACTATTATCCTTCGATGAGTGGGATCGAATAGTCTATAGGCTTTCGGACCTGGTTCGGTTCCCAGATGCACTAGTGCTCGAGATCTATCATCGAGTTTCTTGAGATGGGGTGTATCTACTTTTGCATAACTAACACATCCGAAGACTCGTAAGTGTGACATTTGGTTTCTTCTTCTTGTACACTTTGTATGGCGTCTGATATGTCAGTGCACGGGTCGACATTCGGTTGATAAGGTATGTAGCGTGCCTTACTGCTTGTCCCCATAGATAGTTAGGTAACTCCATGTGTTTCATCAAACTTCTGGTCATCTCCATTAGCGTTCTGTTCCGTGTTTCCACTACACAGTTTTGTTGAGGTGAACATGGAGCAGTAAGATGTCTTGTTATACCAGATGATTCAAAAAACACATTGAATTTTGTGGATGTAAATTCTCCTCCTCTATCGGTTCTTAATGTTTTGATTGATGTTCCTGTTTCACTTTCAACCTTCGTCTTAAATTTTTTAAACTTCTCGAATGTTTCTCCCTTATCTTTTAAGAGTATTGACACATGTATCAGAGTGTTCGTCGACTAGAACAAAGATATAGCATTTTTTTCCTGCAGTGGGTGGTGAGATAGGGCCGCATAAGTCACCGTGTACCTTGTGTATATGGTCTCCATACATACCTTGTATAGACGGTTTCTTGCCCTCTTGGCTTTAGTGATCAGGTTTCCATCTTTATCATGGAGAGTAAGGTAATCTTCTTTCATCCTGACATCGCATCCTGATTCAGTTGCTTGACCGAGACTGATAATATTGCTTTTAAGTTTCGGGATGAAGTATACATCTGCCAACGTTTTGTGATCTCCACCCTTGCTACTGAAGAGAATAGATCTTTTCACCTTAATATTAATACATGAGTCGTCGCCAAACCTTACTTTACCGGTGATAGTTTCATCGAGAGTGTTGAAGTAGTTGCGATTTCCAGTCATGTGGTTACTAGCTCCGTTGTCTAGGTACCATATGTTATCTCCGAAACTTTCAAACTCCTTAGGCCTGATGTTTTTCTCATTTAGATAGACTACTTCATGCATTAGTAGTCCCTTGGCTTCTTGCGTCTCATCTTCTTTATGACTTTCGTATTCTTCTTGAAGTTTCAAAAGACGATCTGCGCAGGCTGATGCGAAGTGACCATTCTTATCACACCTGAAACACATAATTCTCGACATGTCAAACTCTTTGTATGATCTTCCTCTGCCACGACCTCCTCTGTTATAGAATCTTCCTCCTCTTCCCTGTTGCAAAATTCTCCATTATAATCTCGATTAGCATGTGAGGATTCCGTGTTCGTATACATCAGCTTGCTTTGGTCGTCATTATCCTTGTCTTCTTTACTGCATACTCTCTTTTCATAAGCTTTTAGTAGGCCAATAATGTCCTTGAAGCTTGTTGTTTTAAGATCTAATACCTACTCGAGAGAGGCTACTATATGTATTTATTTTTCGAGGGAGGCTTTGAAGAAACTTTTTAGCTAATTTTGTTTCTTCAATATTTTCTCCTAATGCTGCTGATTTGGATGCGATCTCTGATAATTTCCCATGAATTGATCGATTGTATCCAAGTCCTTCATCTTTAATCGCTCAAATTCAGACATTAGAGTTTGTAACCTAGCTTCTCTTACTCTGTCAGCTCCCATATTTCTTGACTTAATAGCTTCCCACACCTTCTTTGCTTTATTCAAATCACCCAACTGTAGTATAAGTGCTTCGGGAATCGACTAAAAGATTAGTGCGACTGCCATATCGTTTTTGTCTAACTCGTCTGATTCCTTATCGATCACGTCCCATGCTTTATGTACCTTAAGAAGGGGTTTCATACGGATGGCCCAAACTGTGTAGTTGCTTGAGGTAAGCATTGGACAGCTTATGGACAATGATCCCCCTCCATCTCTCGCTTTTAGAACTCACAATTGTTATATCTCCCATGGTTTTGGCTCTGGTACCAAATATTGTTTAACCTCAAGGTATGAAATCAAAGATCTTAACAAGAAAACTCAATGTCTTATTATTAGCTTAAGAAAACTATCTCAAAAACTTAAGCTCTCATAATGATCTATCACAAAGCTCATAATTTATATCACAAGATGATATCTCCACATATCTTTGATAAGGATTAGTGTTGCTTTGTCTCCAAGCTCTCTTCAAGCTTACTTCCAACACTATGATGAGTGCACATGTATAGTTAAAAAGAGGGAGATTCAAGATGCAGTCTACTGAGATGTTTTGTTTCAGTTTTTAAAATATTACAAGAGGTAGTACGTGTGTGTATCATGAAAATGGGCTTTGATGGAGTTCATGGTTTGTGATGCTTGTGGGCTTGTTAAGCTTGAGGAAGAGGTAATATATTGATTGAGATATTTACATTAAAGATAAATATATTATTTGAAGAGGAAAAGATAAGAGAATTATTGCATAGGAGAAAATGGAAAATTTCCTTAAGTGTATTTGGAATACTTGGAGAGTAAGTTAAAGACTTGAAGAGCAAGTTGAAGACGTGGAGAACAAGTTCTGGTCTGTTATATAAGGAGAGATGTGCCTTATGAGAAAGCTAGACTTGAGAGAATAAAGAAAGAGGTTTCCTTCATGCTTGTTACTGTTTGGTGTCGAAGTACATTCCAAAGCATTGTCTGATGGAGTCCGATGTCGACTTAGTTTGGTGGTGTTGGTGTTGACGCTTTGTGTGGTGGAGTTAGACATTTGTAGAGCTCGTGGTGAACTGTGTGTGCTTGGGTGATCAAGCTTTGGTGTCACAGGTGTGCATTGGGTGCTGACGTACTTGGTGAAGTACTTTTGAGATGTGAAAGATTGAAGCCTAGACTCAGGAGGAGTTTAACATAGAAGGTTTCATTGTGGTGATCTGTGAAGATTGCCATTGTAGAAGACAATGTGCTCAGGTGCGCCAGATGATGATCTATGCATGCGTGCTTGATTCCTATCATTATAGACTGCTTACTTAGAAAAGAGTGGTAGATAATAGTGTGGTGTTGTACCATATAGAAATTGTAGGTTGCTTCTTGTTCTAAGTCAATGAAATCTGGACGAGATCCATGAGTGTAGGAAACAAACCCCGTTAACAAACTTTGTGTCGTCTTTATTTTCTGCACTTGATTTTCGTCGTCTCATCCGCACTAACACACACTACTATTTAAGATGAAAAACCGGTGAGTAAACTAACACTATAACTCGATAATGAAACCAAGAAATATCTCCTTTGTAGAAAGGAGGAATGGTGATAAAAAACACTTCTCACTAGAGAAGGGTGGTCAAATCGATATCATATTTGATTAGCTCACCAATAAACTCAAGTGAGAGATATGATAATACACAATAGAAAGACATTACAAAAAGGCACATTATGACGAAACTTCTGACAGACAAAAGTGTTATCAAAAAATTCTAAGAAATTTGCAAAGAAATACCGACGAAGTGACGTTTGTCAGAAATTTCTTAGAAAATATCGACAACTTATTGAAGAATACATTTATCCATTACTTGATCATTGTAATTTTATTGAAATTTATGAGTTTGTCAGAATTTTTCAACAAATTTCTGACGGAAAATTATGAGATTTTATAGTCCTTCAAAAATATGACAATTGCATAGGTTTCTGACCGATTTTCGACAACTTCGTCCTTAGCCGTCAGAGATCTGTCGGAAATTTCCAATGAATCACCAACGAAATATGATCGTATTATAGCCATTTGAAAATTAGCATATTCTGACAAATTTTTGACGATACTGACTCTTGCCGTCAGAAATTTATCACAATTCCATCGAAAATGTCATCAACTTTTCTTCTATAAATACGACCATTGTACAAAAGTTTTAGAGACGATCATTCATTTTATCATCTGCAAGTAGATTGATGGATATTTGAACATATTATAATTTATCTAAAGAATATGTGGATGCGATTGATGATTTTGTGAGAGGTATTCTACTAGTGGATAATTGTGCACCGGGTTCATAGTACAAGGTTCAGAAATTTGTAGCTGGTCTTGGTTTATTGTATCAGGTGATAGATGTATGCATCGACAACTGCATGGTATAGTGGAGAGTGGATGATGACCAGAATAAATGTAATTTTGTCGGAAACCGCGTTATCATATGATCAGAATGGAAGAGTTATGGTGCTATACAAAAGGACGGGGTATTTGTATTTGACATAAAGATTTAAAAGGTTGCATCAGTCTGAACGCACAGCTCAACCAGTGAGATTGCATGCAGAGCACTCAACAGATGGTGAGATTAGATATCCGTCAAATGCAAAAGCTTGGAAGCATTTCCAGTCAACATATCCATAATTTGCGTAAGAGAGAATAAATTGTTTACCTTGTATTATGTACTGATGGTTTCAATCTATTTGGAAAGCGTGAAAGACAATATTTTCTATGGCCAATAATTTTGACACCGTACAACTTACCGACAAATTTGTCCATGCGACGAGAATTTTTGTTCCTCTCTATTTTTAATCCTAGAGCTAGAGCATCCGAAGAGATCACTTGATGTATTTTTTCAGCCATTGATATATGAGTTGCAACAACTATGGATGCATGATGCTGTTACATATGATATTTTTGTAAATAAATTTTTCGTATGCGAGCAATACTTATGTGGAAGGTTATCTGGATGGACAACGCATGAAGTGATATCATGTTCATATTTCCAAGATAGCAAAAAAACTTCCCAACTAAAAAACAAACGGAGAACATGTTGGTTTGACTGTCACATGAGATTTTTACCACCTAGTCATCCATATCGTAAGAGTAAGATTTTGTTTACAAAGAACAAGAAGGTGTTTGATAGTTCACCTTCAGAAGTTAGTGGAGAATAATTGTTGAACAATGAAGAGATTTTGGTGCTGATAGGATGTCAAATGTAGGTGGAAATGAACATTATTGAGTTGAAAATGTTGGATAACTAAACAATTGACATATGAAGAGTATTTTCTGGGATTGACCATATTGAGAGAATCCTTTGTTGCGGTATATTTACATGTCTTCCATATTGAAAATAACTTTTTGGACAATCTGAGGAACACAATTCTCAATATTGAAGGTAAAACGAAGGATAATTTGAATTTAAGACTCGATTTAGTTGATATTTGTGCTCATGCCAAAATTCATGTTGATGAGCACGGTAAAAGTAATGCTCCCATATACCAATTATATTGCAGCTACGAAAGACAAGTTCTTTAATTGGATTATAAACATCATTAAATTTATAGATGGTTATGCATCTAACATGCGTAACTGTATCGATAAAAGTTAAGAAAAGTTTATTAGCAAGAAAGGTCACAATTGTCATGTAATGATGCAACACTTTATTCCGTTTGCATTTCCTGGATTATTGCCATGAAATATTCATGACGCAACTGCAAATCTCTTATATTATAACCAATTTAATTTTATTTTTTTATATATGGTTATATTTATGGAATTTGTTTTCCTTATGTATGTAGGGATAAGTGATTTCTTCTGTGATTTATGCACAAGAACACTCACTGAAAAAGGTATTTGCAATTTGGAGGCTAGCATGTGATCCTTTGCAACCTCGAGAATATATTTCCCCCATCATTTTTCGATGTAAGGGAACATCTTCCTTTTTATCTCGTAAGAAAATTGGAACTTCGTGGTCATGTGCAGTATATGGATGCATGTTTTCGAGCGGTCTATGTTTCATCTGAAGAAGAAGGTCAAAATTTTAAACAAGGTGGAAAGATCTATAGTCGCACAAAGCATCAATGAAGAAACTTCAAACTTCATTGAATACTATTTTCCAGACGAAGTGCATACAAAAAATCAAAGATATGCTCGACATGATGTCATAGGGCACATGGCAACTTTTCGTCCCAAAAATCTTAATGAATATTTGACGACTTAGTGGGAAATCAAAGAATTAGAGACTTACTGAGGAGGAACACACTCATTTGCCAACATATTTTCTCAGCTACTGCGAAGATATTCTCGACAACTTGTCCCAAGTTCGAATAAACAAAATGGTGGAAGAGGTAACTTTAGATTTTAATTTCTTTTAATATTTTGATTTCATTAATTTTTATTAAGTTATTTAATTTTTTCAGGTGTTCCAAAGAAGAAAGGTTGTTTGGTTGGGTTGGGTCGTCGAACCTCATCTTATCCTTCTTCTTCACAAGCGTTGTATGCTGATCCCATGATTATGGAGCAATTAAAGAATAAGATGAGTAAATTGAAGCTTTGGAGACAAAAAAACATAACAAAGAGCTATTGTACAAGAAACTCAGAGGATGGACCAGGAGCTGATGGATAAGATGATATAGTTGTTTTCTTCTAAGTTTAGTTTTTTTCTTTTTAAGAAAAGACTTTTATATGTTGGTTTTCATTTTGTTAAATAGATAATATATGTTTTTAATTTTAGACTTTTAGTTTATTTATTAATAAACAAAAAAGTTTATAATATTTAAAATATTAATTATATAAATGAATTTAAAACATTTCGATGAATAGCGAATCAGTCAAAAATTCCTGACGAAAAATCATGTAGGTAATTTCCGACCAAATATGCCTTGTTTGATATTTCTGACGAATGAAGTTTTTGGTATTTTCTGATGAATATATTCGTCATAATTTTTGACGGATTTTTTTCTTCAGAAATTTCTAAACAACTACATTCATCGAAAATTCTTGGCACCGACCTTTCCGACGACGTATGTCTTGTCGGAAGTAGTTTCCAACAGACATGTAGATGTCAGAATTTATTTCTGATATGCCGTTGAAGACTTCTTACGGTATTTTTTGTCGGATCAGAAAATCGTCAGACTTTCCAACAGAATTTTTTCCTTTACGTCCTACAGAAGGAGACACCAAGTGAACAACAACAAAACAAAAGGTAGAAGCTTTTGTTGGTAGAAGCTTTTGTTGGTAGAAGCTTTTCTTGGTATCTCCTTCCTTTGATGCTCCAAAAGAGACGAAGCGGTAACAAAGACACAAAGAAGTGAAACATGAACAAGGAGTTGATGGGGACAAGCAGCAACCGGTGGAGATGTCCAGCGCCGGTGAGAACATAACTTTTGGTTGTGCCTCGACGTCCACGTTTGGAAGGGAAGCTAGGGTGAATTCTTGATAACTTTTATTTAATAGTTATCTTTAAAAAAAAATAGCACCTAATAATTTTCGAGTGTCGACACGTTCTGTAAATGTTTCTCTCATTGCCTTTATTTATTTTTAATATATATTAATATTATTCAAACGAAAATAATAGTTGTTACAACGAGTACATTTTTTTGAATGATGATGTGCTTCATGTAGAACTCGTATGAAACAAATGGTCACATTGCATTCAACAATTTAATCTTTTGTTCCTCTATAACAATTTCAATCTCATTTAAGAGATCAACTATGTATTGACGTTATCATCTATTAGCCATCACCGCTGCAACTGCTGAGTTAGACGAAATATACATGTATATGCATCCTCGTTCCCCCAGTAAGTCATAAAGTCTTCCATAGTTGACCATGAATCATGCCAGAAAGAAACATGATTGCCATCTCCAACTTTCATCCTTAAACCTTGGCCTTATCTTTGAACTTTAACAATTTTTGCCACATCCATGAGCCTTTAGATGTTATTTACTTAACTGACCAGAATGATATCTATTTGGTCAATTTAGATGTTGTTTCATAATCTCCGAACTTGTCCGTCTTTTTATTTGCACTAAGATGATAGCACAGATTGTGAAAGTTACAGATTTATCTAATAGCTTTGACAACACGTTCATGCAAATAACAAAGAGTTATGGAGATAAATCAGATCCCTGTTGCAGTCCCTCTCACTTTGAAAATAGCCAGCCAACTCTCCATTCATCTGAACTGAAATGATGTTGTTATACAAAAAGATATCCATTGTATAAATGTTGCTAAAAAATTCATTGCTTCTAGTGTTTTAACCAGAAAACTCCGTTGGACATAAACGAAATATTTCAACATATCAATTTTCAAAGCACATCTAGATGAGATTATGTTTCTATGATAATCTTTGACCAGCTCTGGCAAGTAGTAAATTCTTGATCAGGAATCTACCCTTCACAAACGCAGACTGATTAAGAGCAATTAATTATGTAAAGTGACTTTGAGCATGTTTGCAATTATTTTGAAACTAACTTTGTAAATAAAATTAAAATATGATATCAGCCTATAAACCTTCATCGCTCGAGCCATTATTTTCTTTAATATCAGAGCTAAAATAGGGGTATTAGTTCCTTTTGAAAGAAATCCTTTAACAAAAAAAGAAATTTGATTGAAGTGATGAATTCTGACCCGACAACAGGCCATGCTGCTTTAAAGAACTCAGCTTTATATCCATCAAGCCCAGTCAATTTATCATTAGGCATACTAAGCATAACCTTAGTGATTTCATATGTTGTTACTTCTTTTGTCAAGTCTGTTTGAACATATATAGAGCAGCAAATCGTTAATGGATTTTTCACCGTGGCTACATCAATTTCCTCAAAGTCCACCGGTTTGTGCTGAAGAAACTTTCTAAAGACATCTTCAGATTTTTTCTTGATTTCATCAGGCTGTATCACCACAAGTCCTAAATAAATTATATTATAATGTTCACGCAATAATAGCAAAATATAACAAACGCTATCATATGGTTCAAATATAATAGCATATATAAAACTGCTATAATAGAGGGGGGACCTATTAATAGATGGCGCAAATATAGCTGTTTCAATAACACTATCAATGTCATATAATAGCGTTTTTCTTAAACTAAGAAATTCCAATTTTTTCAGTGTGAGTAAGCTTTCCAATGCCATCTGTTTTAGGTTGATATGATGGTTGGATTAAAGCTTAGGTTCATTTTACTGAAGAGTGATCTCTCTGACGTCCAAGAGAAGGCTGCCGAGAATCAGATCAATCGATCTGGTTTGTAGATTGATCGATCCATGCCTGGACGAGAATAAAAGGAATCATGCACTTTCCCCATTTCCCCAAAAATATCCTAAAGTATCTAACTAGTCACTGATGTGTTTTTAACTTATATTTACTATTTTCAGCCATTGTTTAGGTTAAGTTATATTTTGCAGCATATTATTAGGTTTTGAGTTGACGAGAGGCAAATGATTATTTTCTGAACTCCGATTGCTTCTCGTTAAGTGATGATGTTTTCTAAGTTGATTTGTGTTTCTGCTTCCATATTTGAGTATTTGATTGTTAGTTTGTAGGTTTTCAATGGAAATTGAAGAGATTGAATGTTTATGGTTGATAGATTAGAGAATTTTCAATAGAGTTCTACACCTGGATTGTTTTTTATATTTGAACTTATTTAGCCAATCAGTTTATTGATCTTAAGTTGATTAGATCCAGTGGGAGTTGATTAAATTGCCTGAAACAAATCCTTGTGAGCAAAGTGTCTTTAACCAATAGAAATTGATGTTATTGTGCTTTGTGAACCTATCAAAACTTGATCTTAATGCATGTCTAACGAAAGTTAGTTTTCTACGTTGATAGACATAGTGATTGGAGCCACATGAGTTAATGCAAAAAGAACAACTAGGGATGCAGAGTTACGTAGATGCGTCAGAAGTTTAGCAATGTAGGAAGTACTTACCATATACATAATTTGCCCAAATTTGGACACATTTAAAAAATATAAATCTAATCTATTTAAATATATACACAAATATATATTTAAAATCTATATATCTAAATCTTACATTTTTAAAACGGGGAGATGAAAACCATGAATGTGAATACCTCCAAATATAAGATAATATTGTGAGAAAGATATGAAAGAAAATAAAAAATAAAATAAAAGTTTTGTTCAAATTCAAAGAGATTAGAGAGAAGTGAGAGAGTTTCAGGGAGAAGTGAGAGAGTTTTAGAAACTTCAACAACCATTTTAGAAAAAGATTGTGTAAAAATTTCTTTATATAGGGGAAATTTTTTAACTAGGTTAAAATTTACAGCATAGTAAAGTCTACTAGACTAAAATTTATGGAACAAACTTCGCTGGTAGTCTATTTATACTTTGTTTAAATTTTACTACAAAAATATACGATACCATAAACTTCTAAATTTAAATACTCAAAAAGTCGTGATAAAAAGATCATTTTTGTGGACTAGCCACAATTTGCTACATTAACATTTCATGAAAACTACTCATAGACTTTCCAAAAAAAAAATTATCTAGGGTTTTCTCAGTGAATATTTTATTGTATCAGACACAAATTTGTCACAAATAGTCACATTTTGCATTTTGTGACAATTTCAAGCTTTCCGTGGCTAATTTCCAAACAGCCTTGATTTATTTTTGCGATAAATTTGTGACTATAACACATTTTTTTTTATAAATATACTTTAAGCTAAGCTTTTTTGTTAACCTTAAAAGTTTTTCGGATATTAAGATTAATTTTGAAAAAAATATTCTTATTAAATACTACACCTTATATAGGTTTTGATACAACTTAAACAAAACCTTAATGCAAAAATGAAACACACTGAGAAAATAAAAAATATAATTAATGAAATAAAAACTAAAATCTTTAAATAAGTTCCTAGCTATACCTAATATACATAACCATCATCACATATCATCAACACATGTTTTCATTTCAGAGCTCTTCTTCAAGCTCAAACTCATGATGCACGTCTAACAACTTCTTTGTATTTTCCTGCAAGTTCTGCTACTTTTTGTTGAACCTACTTCATGTATTTGTCAAAGTTGATTCATAAATACTGCCAATGGCTGTAACATTAACTGCACTTGATCACTAAGAAAGCTCATTTATTTTGTTGAGATATCACCTACTTGAATTGAAACTTTGACTTTTTTAACGGTCTTATCTTTTTATCTGTCAGTCAATCTTCATTCCATGCTTCCTTCTCCTCACAAAGATCTCTAGCACCGTCTCAGTCTGCTCATGTACTTTCTTGTATGCAACCGGAATTTGTTATCCCCATGGTTTCCTTAATGTTCATGTATGTCGGTGTGCATCAAATTAAAATTTGCACCCATAACTTGTATCAACGCCATCATTTTTTCATTTGTTTCGAAAGTACATCGATGTCCCCCATAAGATTAGTCGGCCCAGATACCAAATTGAAGATTACAGTTGCATGAGAAAAAAAGATATCCAGTGCTTCGAGTGTGAGTGTTTATGTCATGTGAAGGGTGATTATCTTGTAGCCTGACATAAAAATTCATGTCTTGAGTGTAGAGGTTTTGGTCACACACAAAGGAGAAGAGGCATATATTGGCGATGTTTTCATAAAACATAGTCGAACAATAATGAAGAAGTGGTCAACCTTGCTATATTCGGTGCATAGAAACATAAATAAGGTACATCATCAGATTCGGATTTTGATATGCAAGTTGAGGATTACTTCAAGAATGAGTAATGCGTTTTAATGGCAATAGGCTGAAACTCAAGAAAAAAAAATCTGCACTTTCTAAAAAAGCCTAGTATAAAGCATAATTCTATGTTCTTGAATTGGATAAATATATTTTGCATGGTCATAAGAATAAAGTGATTTACAAACCAAATTACACAACTAGTTGGTTAAATAACTTGTTATTGAAAAAGAAAAGAACACAAAACCTGAAGAGAAGTTTAATAGCTTTCACGAATTGTTACATGTGAAAAAGATAAGGCCAAGATGTTACAGCATGAGTTGAATAAAAATCACAAGAAGGTCAGAATTCTAAATAATGGGTCCATGAATTTGGAAAATATCTTTTGATAGGAAAACCAAGATGATTTGGAGACTAGGACATCTAGGATGAGAAAATGCCGTTTAAGAATAGAGGGTTTGTCATACTTTGTGTGGGATATCACATCCAAGAGTGACAACAAAAAAGAAGGCCACGAAGTTCTACAGTGCAAAACTGTATTCAACAAGCTGGTACATCAATGCATTGAAATCAAGGTCATGCAGAAGGTTATAAAACATGGTGTTGTATGTGACGCTGTGCATGTGATGGTCATCATTGCGTCAAAACTGTGTTAGGTAGATCAAGAAACAATATCATAGGTGTTGTTGTTGTTTTAGAAAGAACGGCCACAAAATAAATAAGTTAGGTAAAATCTGGATAGCCAATCATAACTTACTTGGTGGAGATATATGCAACTTTTTCATAGTTGATCTTGAAGCACATAAAAAAGCAAGAAGTATGGAGACATGACAAGAAGCATTTGTTGGACCCTGTGTAAATGGAAAACAGATTGATGTGCATAAGAAGTGATACAAGGTGATCATTCAAAGAGTGATGAGGGACTATCTTTGAGATTATAGTAATTAATGAATCTTAATGGATTTGGCAAGAGATTTGACATCTACAAGTCTCTTGATCAGCATTTTCTATTTCTAGGTATCCTAGTCCACAATATCCTTGAAAATAAGGGGTCAAAAGATATGGTACTCAAGATAAAGATTTGAAGACACATGATGTGAGCCAAGAATTTGATAGAGATTGGTCGAGAAGTATGTTGCCGAATGCGTCAAAACATGATGCAATAACTCATAAGTAATTTATCCTGCTGCTGTTGGAGTTATATCAAGAAAATAAGCATGTCTGGTAAGTAAGTCATGACATCTAAGTTATGGTTTAAATTAGTGTGAAATTAAGAAGAAGGAGATTGTGTGGTTGATGTCTTGATCCATACATAGCATTTATCACAGGGAGAAGTGATTCAGATGAAGCTTATCTCATAAGAGGAGTTTTGTAAATAAGAAAACATGGTTGTGAACCAAACAGTGTGGTGCACTGAAATGTGTTTGCTTGAGTGGAAAACAAAGCTAAAAGGATATATATTGAAGATGTAAGAAGGAGCCAGTAGATGTCAAGTCTCTTGCCTTGACAAAGTCGATGATGCAGATGTGTCAATCATTGTCTTAGGAAGCATGTAATGTGGAAGAGCCACACAGACAACATATGCTGAGTTAATAAGGTTGTATCGGAGTTGCATCTTGCGCCATGACAAAATAATGATAAATTTGGAAAAGAATTTATACTTTGAAAAAAAAAAATACGGATACTTATGAGGAAGGAAGTTATCCTAACATATATGAAAATTGTTTTTATACATATAAGTTTGTATTGAAACTAAATCATTAACTTAAATTTACTTTTCTATCTGGTTTTACTAAACGATTGCTAATAAGGGAATTTTATACATGCTTCCTTCCCATCTATAAACAAACCGCTTCCAACTTTGAATCATGTGTGGGATTATCTTGCGATTCCGAGCGCATTTTCATTGAACTTCATTAATACCACATAGTGCTAGACTAATAAATTCATAGTGCTTGATATACTAGCACTCATAAGAGGAATATGAGACAAGAAGTCTAGAACCATAAATTAGATAGGCGAGCCAAAACATAATACCATAAATACCTAAAAGATGATAATATATAAAGTGGGAGAACACTAAATTGAAGAGAAAAATATAAACCAATGACACTTAATCATTAACTTATACTTGTTGAGATAATCAGGCATGTACATAAGAAATCCCAAGTTCCTCTAAATAAGATCTCTTACTACCAAAACTTTACAAAATTTATCAAACTTTTAGAAAACTTCATAGGTTTTTGAAAACTTTGACAAGATTTTATAAATTGTTATGTGTTTGTCTTGTAGAATTATAGTTTATCTTCCCGTTTAAATATCAATCTATATAATATCCAAACCATAAATCATGGAACTTAAACATTAATTGTTGTTTATGAATTTAGATTTTGACATAAGAAATAGATAGTGATATTCACAAATTTTGTATAAAACTAGCCCTTATGGAAAAAAATAATATACTAGTTTACCTAATTATAATATATGCACTAACATGTTGTATAGATAATGAACGTGCAAGATAATTGAAGATAGAGAAAGAAATATACGAAAGAGATGATGACTACTCGCAAGTGTAGAGAGGCTGAAATAGAGCGGTGTAGAAAGACTTTTATAATAGAAAGGAAAATGGAGGAAACTTGAGAAACCTATACAATAAAGCAAGCCAAAAAATTGATGTCAAGAAGAATGTTACATGGAAATGCAATTAGAGTAAGAAGAAGTATAAATTAGTGAAATGTCCATAACAGAAAATAAATTAAGAATATAAACATGGACTGAAAGATACTTGGAGCTTTTCGAGCATTTAGAAGAGAAGAATCCGTAGCTGATCATCTAGGGAGTCGATGAAGCCATCGATCGATGGAACACACTTGGCCTCGACATATGATCGAAGCTCGAGAGCGATCGATGCAGCACACTTGCCATCGATTAACGATCAAAGCCCAAGACAGAAAGACGAAAAATGCCCTGGACGAGTTTTGACCTAGAATTAGATTTTTATATTTATGTCTTGAAAAGAACAGAGAGAGAGAGAGAGAGACAGAAGTTTTACAGAGCACTTTAGTTTCATTTTGTATTAGGAGAGAAAGGAGAGAAAGGAGAGACTCCTTCAGAGTCCTCCTGGAACCCCTTTGATTTCTTATATTTTATATTTCATATCTATTCTATTCATCTATGATTTATGTGACAAAGATCATGTTTGAGTAGTTACTAATTAGATTTAGAGTTGAATAATAGCAATTACGGATTAGCCCAAAAATATGATCGTTAGGTTAAGTTAATATCCATCAATTGAGTTGTGCTTAATGCTTGCATTCTAGAGTAGTTAACTAGGATCTCAATGATAAGACATGGACAACTACGAGAGTAGGTTCTGTGCTAGAATAGATTCTGTTGAACTAGGCTGTTAGATACATGCGAGAGCTGGTCTAATAAGTTTGGTGGACTTATCAAATCTTGCCCATACTTCCTTCTGATTTCACCGTCGATCGACATCAGGCCTTAGCCGTCGATCGATGGTCGTTCCTTTTGATCACATACGAGAGTTGGAGTTAAAAAGGTCAGAATAGTTAACATTTGAGTTCTAGAATATTTACATTTTCGTGCCTCCTATCCATTATAATTCATTAAGCTTGAAACCCTAAATCTAGCATATTTATATTTATATTTACATCTAGAATATTTACATATTTGCATTAGTAGCATATTTCCATATTGAATCCTACTTCTTGACAAGGAATATTTCCTTAATCTGATTATTCATTACCCATATATATAGTCGCCTAGCTTAGTCTTTGGAAATAAGAAATCTATTGTGTGCCTTTGCTCTCTATGGATTTGATCCCTAAGTACTACACCTTATCTCTTTTGGCAAGAGTATTATAGAGTGTGTTAAGATTAGGGTTAATTTGACAGTTGATTGTTTAAGATATTTATTACCCTGCTAGAACAAAACACACACCATGTCAAATTTGGCGCCGTTGCCGGGGAGCATAAATCGCCATTAGATTTAATTTCTAGGATTTAGTCTAAGTTTGTTACTGATATTTAAGTTACTAATAATTTTTCTTTCCTTTGTTTTCAGGCGCATGCAAAGAAGCACCAGAAGCAACAAAGAACAAGAACTGATATCATCCTCTGACCCTTACAGACTTAAACGCTCAATCCGTAGAGAAAGACGACAAGCATCGATCGACAACACTAGTACCGCGTCGACCGACACTTCTTCACGGACCATATCGACCATCATCCAAACTCTACCGTCAACCGACATTGATCACTCAGAATCGATCGACATCAACCTACCTTCATCGATTGACATCAACCTACCTTCATCGACCGATACTAATCACTTTGCATCGATTGACATTAACCAACACGCATCAATCGACTGACATAGACGAGTTCAGATGGTTGCAACTTTGATACTGATTAGGGGTGAAAATGGAGACATGCATGACCTCGAGGGTCATCTGTGTAATGCAACATGTCAGAAGATAGACGATAAAGGGACTATAATCCCTGATGCAGAAGCAGACGCTGCAGAAGCTCAACCTGAAGCTAATGCCCAAGCTGCTCAGAGAATATTGGCTGACTACAACCGTCCAAACCAGTACTACGCCAACATATCCGCCATTCGTCCTCCAGCTTTTTAGAGACACGATTTCGAAATCAGGCCCGCCTTCTTCAGACTTGTAGCACAGACACCCTACCATGGGTTGTGACATGAGCACCCTATGGATCATCTGGAGCGATTTGAGGATCTAGTGACTGCCACTAAAGCCAATGGAGTCCCTGAGGACTATCTTTTTTGTAAGCTCTTCAAGTACTCACTTGCTGGAGAAGCTTCATATTGGCTCAAGCAGTTACCACCTGGATCCCTAACATCTTTGACTGACATCAAGAATGCTTTCTTGCGCAACTTCTTTGATGACGCAAGAGCAGAAGACCTGAGGAGCAAGATTGCCACCTTTTCACAAGACCCTTCAGAATCCTTCAGAAATTCCTGGATCAGATTTAAATCATACCAGAGAGATTGTCCACATCATGGGTTCAATGAAGTGAAACTTCTCAGCACTTTCTTTAGAGGTATTGGACTATCGTACCAGATGGCTCTGGACACAGCCATTAAAGGAAATTTCAGCACCAGAAGTCCTGAAGAGGCTACAAAGTTGATTGAGAATCTAACATTCAGCAGCAGCACCAAGAACATAGATTTCAAGAGGAATAAATTGACTCCAGCAATGAGCAAGGAGCAGACTGAAGAAGTCAAGGCAAAACTGGATAGTGTTCAGAAGTTTCTCAGGAAACAGGTCACCTTTGCAGAGGTGGAAGCAATGGAGTCTGGAGATGATGAGATTGAAGAGGATGTGAACTACGTTGATGGGAATGGTTTCCAGAGACAAGGTAATCAAGGTTTCAACAGGAACGCCTATGGGAATGGTCAAAGGAGTAACTTTAATCAGAGTTCACAACGAAGGCCCTTCAACAACAACATAACTTATGAGTCGTCCTACTACCAAAACCTTCCTCCCGAAGCTCAAGGAAGCAAGATTGAAGCAATGGTTGACAGAGTTTTGGAGGGACAGAAGAAGATGAAAGTAGATTTCAATGGAAATATAGATGGCTTGTACCTCAACCTCAACACCAAGTTCGAAAGTCTCAACACCCATGTGAAGAAGCTAGGGAATCAGATGATGCAGACAAGTGAAACCATTAGGAGACATCAGAGCCTGATCAAGGAGAAAATATATGTTGGACAAAGTCACCACGTCAATGCATTGACTGATGAAGTTTTTTTGGTAGAAGTTAAGAGAGAAAGGCTGCTAGAGAGAGATTCCCGTGTGGAAAATTCGAGTTCGTCCGACAGATCGCACATGCATCGATCGATACAGGTTAAGGCGCATCGATCGATTGCACCCATGGAGTTAGTAGTATCGGGAAAACTCTCAACCATCGATCGACGGTGAGACTGTAGAATCAATCAATGGTTTGTCGCAACAAAACATGTTCATCTATCGAAAGTCATCAATATGACAACTCTAGAGCAGAGGATCATTCTAAAAAGAAAAAGTGACCCTGGAAATTTTGTGATTCTATGTTTGATTAAAAGGCACGAGTTTTCCAATGCCCTCTGTGACACTGGATCATCAGTGAGCATCTTACTCAGAGCTATGGCAGAAAAAGTTGAACCTAAGAGTGGACCTTCCAGTGATTCATTCGTTTTTGTGGATTGCTCCAGAGTGGATTCAGAAGGTATTTGAGAGATGTCTACCTGCAGATTCAGAATGTCCTAGTCCCTATAGACTTCCATGTCATGGATATCCATATCATTTGGAACTCTTCACTACTACTTGGAAGAGCATTCATGGCTACCGTGGGAGCTATCTGCGACATGAAAACTAACAGGTTGTGCCTCTCCTTGATTGATCCTAATATTAATTATGAAATTATAAGAATAACCTGCCCTCACAAAGTTGTCTAATGATGCATAACTTGTGGCCACATGCTTCTGCAATTATGAGTTCAACGAGGAATCTGAGGATGGAGCATCGATCGACACCCAACCCAGAGCACCGATCGATGCGTTTGCTGTTCAGCAATCAGTCGACACCCACCCTCTTTTATTGATCGACGGCCTAACCCCTGAAACGACCAACACCTGCCATGCATGTGGCAATTACACCCTAGCCTATTTCGAGTACGACGAAGATTACAAAGAGGAAGAGCTAATCGAGTCCCGTGGTAACCCAATGCAAGAGGCCGGTGTTTTCCAAATTTCCCATCAAATCGGGAAATCGACATCGATCGATGGCAACCATTCTCCATCGATCGATACTGACCAAGAAGAAGAGTCCGAACTTGCCAACAGAGTTGAAGATCTGTTCGGGAAACAACTTGGTAATCAAGCATCGATCGACGGCTACCATACACCATAGATCGACGGCTACCATACACCATTGATCGATGGAGAACGAGAGCTGATAGATTAGGGTTAATTTGACAGTTGATTATTTAGTATATTTATTATCCTGCTAGAACAAAACATACACCACGTCAACATTAAAATACACTTTTATGCGTTTTCAGCGGAGAAGATGTATATAAAGTTGGCGAAAGAGATTGTTTAGATGAAGAAGGTGTATATGATAGCGATGGAAGAGGAGATGTTGATGTTGGTGTCAGACTGAAGAATAATAATCAAGAAGCGGAGGAAGATATATGGTATGTAGGGGAGGTGGTGGAGTTGTAGTCAGAGTTGATGGAAGAGGAGAAAAAACCACCATATGAGATGAACGTGAACAAGAGACGGCGAGAAAGGCTAGGAGACAACGTGTGTGTGACGGTAGTGGAGGAGAATATGGTGGAGATGATAAAATAACCAGTAATGGTGGTAACGACAAATTTACATGTGAAAGTGGTTGAATTGGAGAAGTAGACATAATGATCGGTAGTGGTCTTGATGGAATAGTATGCAGAGATGATTATAATGAGATGGCTGAAGAACTAGATATATGTTATTCAAAAAAAGAACTAGATATATGTGTATGTTTTTAAGATAAAAGTGTCACGAATACATATTATACACAAAATATCATAACCATGTACTTGTTATGGTTATGTATTTTATTATAGTTTTTATAGTTATATATGCAAATTTTCCTAAAAAGAAAGGTGCGAACCCAAACAAAAATTGAATTATTCTAATAGATCCATCAGATTAGCCACTTACGCATATCCATGATGAAAGAGATTATATCTTCTAATTTCTCTTAATTTAGTGATAGTATAAGGTTTTCTATTGCAATAATTTAAGATTAAAGACAAATAGAAAGGATATCCAACCATGTCAGATTCATATTATAATTTTGCTTTTGATTTTTTGTATAAACAGATATATTCTTACACATGTAATTATATATTTTAATTATTTACTTTTTAATTAAATATAATGTAATTCTTTTAATAAAATGTCATTATATCATTTTACGAATTAAGTACAGTGGGTATGTTTTAGTGCATATAAAAAAGATTGGTAAACTAATTCAAAAAAGTTATTCTTACATTTGAAATATTCAGCAAGATAATTTGTGCATTATAAAATGACAGATTCTTTTAAATTTTAATTTAGATCATAAAAAATGTTTTCTTTATTATCATGTCAATTTTTTCAATTGTTCTCATCCTATTCAAACATAGATAAGGAGAATACCATTAAAATATAGATAAGGATGAATGAATATGATTTGGTCAAATCAATAAAAGGTTTAAAATAAATTCTTTCTTTGACCATTATTTTTCCTCCAACAAGAGTTTACAATAGGTTAACTGATGTACTTAAAATGTATTATTTTAAAAATCCTATAAATGTATAGTATATGTATACATTTACAAATTATATGTAAAATTAAATAGTATATAATCATATAGCTACCTCCGCGTATAAGAGAAGAAAAATAAAATAAAAGAAGAAACCTAGCCACGTCAGATATCATATCATATATGTATATATCTCTTTTTAAGGAAAATTATTATTAAATATTTAACTTTATTATAATAATGATTTAACTTTTCTTACATCATCAAATTTTATGAACTTTTCATATATGTAATTCTACATTTACAAAGAAATATTTTCCTATATAAATAGATCCCAAGCCATCAAAATTAAAGACACACAACACACAAACAAACATAATCATAACAATGAAAATAATATTAAAAAATAAAGTGAAAGTAGCGTTCATAGCAAGGAAAGAAAGATCCAAGAGGAGGGAGGATGCGGGGTTGAAAGAAATCAACAAGTTGATGAAGCGTTGCAAAGTCTCCCAAGCATGTATGATCGTCTACCCTCGGTCATCAAGAGAAAAAGTTGCAAGGTTTTGTTTCCACATTATGGAGTTGTGGAAAAGAAATCAGGCGAAGAAGAAGATAGTGAAACAGAGGATCACCAAATCAGATAAAGAAGAAGGTGAGGCCAACCATAATGGCAAATTTAAAGATAATATTTACAAGTTTAATTATCAGATAAGAAAACAAAAACTTTATGAATATCATGTTGAGATCCCTCAAAAACTTTATGCACCACATATGATGCAAAAGTCTAATCAGAAAGGGACAATTAAACTGCATTCATCTCTTAGTGATATGCATGATTTGAATCATAATCGTAAAGAACCTGTTAAGTTTGGCTTCCAATCTCTACAAGATTTATATGCAGAAATTCCAGGAAAAAAAAACTGTGCATTCAACATGGAGATGAATCCAAGTCTCGGTGAAAAAAAATGCTTCATAGATATTTCAAAAGAGAAGATGGATGATGCAGGAGAGCATGAGGAATTTTCTTCTGTGGACGGAAGTCACCACCACACCTCAACCCCTAATCTTTAGTCAATGAGTATTGTTTTCGCATGAAGTCTTTTTTGTGTTTGTTGTTGTTGTTTTTGTTGTAATTTGTCTTTGACGAAAGTGTTTTTTTTTTATTTCAAAGTCATTTCTATATGATATCTTCTAATTGTCTAGTCTAAAAGTTTGAATATTTAAACTATTTTCTTTTTACGTCAGATTTGTTATTTTAACATTTTGATTGTTAGGTAAAGTATTCATATAAAATACTAGTTTTCAGAGTAGTATAATCACTTACAAAAAAAATTAATTTTAAATCAACTTGAATTCGATACAAATACATATATAATATTGAAACTGTATATCGACAAGTGACAACTATCATAATAAAAATGAATAGAAAATAACAATATATCAAATGAAGTAAATTGTAAAAAGAATTTTATTCTGAGATCTTCTTTATCAACAATGTGGCAACTGACTTAACCCCATTAATACTATTGTAAGTTATAAATATTTTTCGCATCAAAAACACTAATTTATTTTGATGTATTTTATTGATCTTATTCCAAAACAAAGCTGTAGATATTCTCTGGTTTAAAACCAATGTATTGATTCAACCATGAAAACTAAAAGATGGAATAGCCAATTTTTAACAATTGTAAGAATATCACCAAATAAAAAAAAAATCTTCTATTCCGTAGTGTCGCTTTTCCATGGTGGTTTCCTGTGTTTCAGTGATAGTTCGGACTTATCCATTTTTATACCAAATATATTTTTATCAAAATATAGATTTTAAGAGATTCTTCATCTTTTTCTGAAGTTGATGTTCTACTATTAATCTCATCATGTGATTTTCTGGATCCCAAAGAAGTAATACAAGGTGATCATTCAAAGAGTGAAAGGAAATATCTTTGAGATTATAGCAATGAATGAATCTTAATGGACTTGGCAAGAGATTTGACATCTACAAGTCTCTTAATTAGCATTTTCTCTTCCTAGATATCCTAGTCCACAATATCCTTGAAAAGAAGGGGTCAAAAGATATGGTAGTCAATATGAAGATTTAAAGAAAAATGATGTGAGCCAAGAACTTGATAGAGATTGGTCGAGAAGTATGTTCCCGAATGCGTCAAAACATGATGCAATAACTCATAAATAGTTTATCTCGTTGCCGTTAGGGTTATATCAAGCAAATAAGCATGTCTGGTAAGTAAGTCGTGACATCTAAGTTATGGTTTAAATTAGTGTGAAATTAATAAGAAGGAGATTGTGTGGTTGATGTCTTGATCCATACATAGCATATATCACAAGGAGAAGTGATTCAGATGAAGCTTATCTCATAAGAAGAGTTTTTTAAATATGAAAACATGGTTGTGAACCAAAAAGTGTGGTGCACTGAAATGTGTTTGATTGAGTGGAAAACAAAGCTAAAAAGATATATATATTGAAGATGTACGAAGGAGACAGTAGATGTCAAGTCTCTTTCCTTGACAAAGTCGATGATGCAAATGTGTCAATCATTGTCCTAGGAAGCATGTAATGTGGAAGAGACACATGGACAATATATGCTGAGTTAATAAGGTGTATCGGAGTTGCATCTTGGCGCCATGGCAAAAAAAAAAAAAAATTGGAAAAGAATTTATACCTTGAAAAAAAAAATACATATACTTATGAGGAAGGAAGTTATCCTAACATATATGGAAATTGTTTTTATCCATAGAATTTTTCCTTAATCTTATATGTTTAGGGTTTGGAAAAACGTATACAAACCTATAAAATAGCCTATGGGCCGATGGTGTTCAAGTAACATTTGGAGATTTATTTATAGAAGAGATAAATCGAAGAGTGAATGTTCTTAATGAGGCCATGTTGAGTAGTTGCTGATAAAATCGACAATAGAGAGACATGAGCATGGATAGTGTAGAAATCTTTCAGTGACCGTTTTTAGGCTGTTAGTAAGTTGCGTAAAAATGATAAAGCAAATTTTGTAATCGATAGTTTAAATAATTTTTAATAATAAATATTTTTATGCATTCTCATTGTCTCATGTGATACTTTATGCAATGATAATATGTTTGTAAGTTTGTATTGCAACTAAATCATACACTTAAATTTACTTTTCTATCTGGTTTTACTAAATGATTGGTAATAAGGGAATTTTATACATGTTTCCCATCTATAAACAAACCGCTTCCAACTTTGAATCATGTGTGGGATTATCTTGCGATTCCAAGCGCATTTTCAGTGAATTCCATCAATGCTACGTAGCGTTAGACTAATAAATTCAGAGTGGCTGATATACTAGCCCAGTCATAAGAGGAATATGAGATAAGAAGTCTATAACCATAAATTAGATAGGCGAGCCAAAACATAATACCATAAATCCTAAAAGATGAAAATATATAAAGTGGGAGAACAGTAAATTGAAGAGATAATATAAACCAATGACACTTAATCATTAACTTATACTTGTTGAGATAATCAGACATGTATATGAGAAGGCACAAGTTCCTCTAAATAAGATCTCTTACTACCAAAACTTTACAAAAAATATCAAACTTTTAGAAAACTTCATAGGTTTTTGAAAAGTTTGACAAGATTTTATAAATTATTATGTGTTTGTCTTGTATAATCATCATTTATCTTCCAGTTTAAAATATCAATCTATATAATATCCAAACCATAAATCATGGAACTTAAACATTAACTGTTGTTTATGAATTTAGATTTCGACATAAGAAATAGATAGTGATATTCACAAATTTTGTATAAAACTAGCCCTTATGGAAAAAAATAATATACTAGTTTACCTAATTATAATATATGCACTAACATATTGTATAGATAATGAACGTGCAAGATAATTGAAGATAGATAAAGAAATATACGAAAGAGATGATGACTACTCGCAAGTGTAGAGAGGCTGAAATAGAGCGGTGTAGAAAGAATTTTATAATAGAAAAGTAAATGGAAGAAACTTGAGCAACCTATACAATAAAGCAAGCCAAAAATTGATGTCAAGAAGAATGTTACATGGAAATGCAATTAGAATAAGAAGAAGTATAAATTAGTGAAATATCCATAACAGAAAATAAATTAAGAATATAAACATGGACTGAAAGATGTGACAATTTGTAACCAAATGAGACAAGAATATCCTTGTCTGCATGTGACCTTGCAAAACGAACACGGCGTCATATCATTAATTTGAGTATAGTATAAAATGTAGAATCTCTAACAGTATAGTAAATTAATTACTTCGTAACTTAACACCACATCCTATACTATTAATGCAATGTTTTACCTAAATAGAATAGTAATAATTTTGGTCGTTCATGGTATACAACATTTGGTCGACGTTGATTTTCAATAATATCACTATAATATGTTATCGCTTGTAAATGCTTAGGTTTGTCAATAATTTTAGACAAGACGATTCATATTAATGATACAAGAATAAAACATAACACATGTATTTTATTGCAAAATCATATTTCTATTTTATAGATATAGTAAATATAATATAATATAATAAAATAATACATTGTAATACACTTTTATTCGTTTTTGACGAAGAAGATGTATATAAAATTGGCGAAGGAGATTGTTTAGATGGAGAAGGTGTATATGATAGTGGTGGAAGAGGAGATGTTGATGTTGGTGTCAGAGTGAAGGAGAATAATCAAGAAGAAGAGGAAGAGACATGGTATGCGTAGGAGGTGGTGGAGTTGTAGTCGGAGTTGATGGAAGAGGAGAAAAAAACAACATATGAGATGAAGGTGAACAAGGGACGGCGAGAAAGGCGAGGAGACAACGTGTATGTAACGGTAGTGGAGGAGAATATGATGGCGACGATAAAATAACGGGTAATGGTGGTAACGACAAAATTACATGTGAAAGTGGTTGAATTGGAGAAGCAGACATAATGATCGGTATTGGTCTTGATGGAGTAGTATGCAGAGATGATGATAAATGAGATGGCTGAAGAACTAGATATATGTTATTCGAAAAAAGGAACTAGATATATGTGTATGTTTTTTAAGGATAAAAGTATCACTAATACATGTTATACACAAAATATCATAACCATGTACTTGTTATATTTATGTATTTTATTATAGTTTTTTATAGTTATATATGCAAAATTTCCCTAAAAAGAAAATATGAACCCATACAAAAATTGAACTATTCTAGTAGCTCCATCAGATTAGCCACTTAAGCATATCCATGATGAAATAGATTATATCTTCTAATTTCTCTTAATTTAGTGATAGTATAAGGTTTTCTATTGCAATAATTTAAGATTAAAGACAAACACAAAGAATATCCAACCATGTCAGCTTCATATTATAATTTTTCTTTTAATTTCTTTATAAAGAAATAAATTCTTACACATGTAATTATATATTAATTATTTTCTTTTTAACTAAAAGTAATTTAGTTTTTTTCAATAAAATGTCATTATATCATTTTACGAAAAATTCATTATTATATTTGAAATATTCGGTAAGAACATTCGTGCATTAGAAAATGACAGATTCTTTTAAATTTTAATTTATGTCATAAAACAATATTTTTTCAGTTCATGTCATGTCATGTCAGTGTTATCAAATGTACTCATCCTATTCAAACATAGATAAGAAGAATACCATTAAAATATAGATAAGGATAAATGAATATGATTTGGTTAAATCAATGAAAAGTTTAAAATAAATTCTTACTTTGACCATCATTTTTCAGCCAACAAGAAATTTGCAATAGGTTAAAATTCTATAAAGGTATAGTATATGTATACATTTACAAATTATATGTAAAATTAAATAGTAAAGAACCGGTGATGTATGATTTGAATCAGAATCATAAAGAACCGGTTAAGTTTGGCTTCCAATCTCGACAAGATTTATATGCTGAAATTCTAGAAAAAACTGTGCATTCAAGATGGAGCATGCTTCATAGATATTTCCAAAGAGAAGATGGATGATGTAGGAGAGCATGAGGAATTTTCTTCCGTGGACGGAAGTCACCACCACACCTCAACCCCTAATCCATAGTCTATGAGGATTGTTTTCGTTTTTTTATGCGTATGTGTTATTGTTTTTGTTGTAATTGGTCTTTCGTCACAGTGTTTTTTTCATTTTAAAGTCATTTTTATATGATATCTTCTAATTGTCTGGTCAAAAAGTTATAATATTTAAATTATTTTCTTTTTAAGTCAGATATATTATTTTAACATTTTGATTGTTGGGTAAAGTATTCATACATTATACTAATTTTTAAATTAGTATAATCATTTACAAAAAAAAAAAGTTTTTAATCAACTTGAATTTGATACAAATACATAGATAATACTGAAACTATATAGCAATAACTATCATAATAAAAATGAATAGAAGACAACAATTTATCAAATAAAGTAAATTGTAAAAAGATTTTTATTCTGAGATCTTCTTTATCAACAGCGTGTCAACTGACTCAACTCCACTAATATTATTGTAAGCTATAAATATTTTTCGCATCAAAAACACTAATTTATTTTGATGTATTTATTGATCTTATTCCAGAACAAAGCTGTAGATATTCTTTGGTTTAACCGTGAAAACTAAAAAATGGAATAGCCAATTTTCAAAAATTGCAAGAATATCACCAAATAATAAAAAAATTATCTTCTATTATGTACTGTCGCTTTTCCATGGTAGTTTCCATGGTTTAAATGATAGTTCGGTCTTATCCATTTTTATACCAAATATATTGTATCAAAATATAGATTTTAAGAGATTCTTCATCTTTTCTGAAGTTGATGTTCTACTTTTAATCTCATCATGTGATTTTCCTGGATTCCAAATTCTTCGGCTTGGGTACTATTTACATCGATGATAAACAGTGTAGAAATCAATATTAATATTGAAAATATCTTGTCAAAGTTACATCACAATGGACCTTTTCCACCATGGAGATGAATAATGCCATAGTGGAATGTCCATAAAACTGGCCTACACCAACATCGTAATCGAATTCCAATAACCCATATCTACCAAACACCTGATGCGCTGATTTTTCCGTTTATGATGTTTGAATTGATCTCATATTGTAAATACATAATATGACTGATGATCATCACCGTCAAGCCAAGACCCTTCATAACTTTGATTCAAGAAATAGTGAAAATAGCATTATGTTTGTGTTATTGGATAAGAGACATCATAAAAATGTCTAGATCTTAGAAGCATCACCGGAATTATATGTTACTTCCTTGATCAGAGAAATTCGTCGAGCGGTTGAGAGGAGAAGACAATAGCTTCTTCGATGGCCATAACCACCCAATAACCGTTTACAAAAAACTAACTTTTAACAGTCATTAACATAATAAAATAATCCAAAATAATAAATTGAAAAGTGTTGCTGGCTTTCTTTTAAGATGGATATGTTCATAAGTTTGCTTATTTAAAATTAAAATAACAAACTTAAAATCCAATAAGAATTATAACACATGATAATATATCATCATCCCTAAGAACATCACCAAGAGATATTTCAGAAGTTTCATAGACTTTGCTAAGTTTAAGTGTTTTTTTCAAATGGCGCAATTTCAATTCATCTTTAATTTTTTTTTGAACTTTTAAGATATTCTTATACATTCCTTTTAATCTAACCTATCAAACTCATGTAGAATCAGCCGACTCGTACATCTATAAATTAGCATGACAAGAATATATATATATATATATATATATATATATATATATATATATATATATATATATATTNAAAAATATATATATATATATATATATATATATATATATATATATATATGTATATATATATTGAATGACTAGGAAGTTTTAAGTCTGAAAACCCGTATCTTCCTAGGGTGAGACCAAACCATGTTAAATTAACTCTACTTATTAAAAGTAGACCCTTCCAATTAGAATCGAACATGCGACCCTTTGGATCCCTACTAAGTGATCCAAAAGTTTTAACCAATAGGTCAACTTGTTAGTACAAGATTATAATCCATAACCAACATAATTCTTTTTATATTTTAGTTAACATATTATTGTTCCCATAACTTTAAATGGATGAATCTAAATAAAGATAATAATGAGAGAGCTTATCAAAATGATATAGTCCAGTCTATAGGGCTTGTTTTATACAAAGTTAGTAATGTTCATAATATGTTATAGTATTTTCTAATTAAGACCTTAAGTTTAAGAAAAATGTGTTAGATGTTGACAATATACGGCTGTGTTACACTTTCTTGGACGTATGTAACACATCTCTTGGGTTTATGTAAAGTATCATTTTGGGCTTGTATAAACCATTTTAAGATTTTTGGTTTACACCGTCATATATTTGTAGATATAGTGTAAGAGAAGCCAGCTAGCCCAAGTCCATTAAGCTCTAGAAAGAGAAGTTGGAAGAATCTCATGTGTAGTTAGGGTCTACTACAAGTATTTAGTAGAAATAAAATGTTATGATTTTGAGCATTGTAACTTCTAAGAGCAGCCTTCTCCTAAACTCTTATATTATCAATCGAATCTTTGTGTTCTTGAAAACAAATTTAAACTTTTCCATCTTCTTTATATATTTTGTACAATATTCTATTATCTATTTCCTTTTGTGTTGTCTATCTCATTAAAATCATATGAGTTCTAATATATTCTTATTTTGAATCCGCTTATATATAGATCTTAAGTAAAAACCTTGAATCAATAAGAAAAAAAAAATCTTAATTTATATGGTATAGAGCCACCCGATGTTGAATCACCTTGTGAATCTTATTTCCACAATTATTCATGCTTTCGATGTCGATCTATGAGCATGGGCATTGTTAACGGAAGAAAGTCTCAAATCGAGTTTTTGTAGAAATAATAAAGTAATATATAATGGGTTAGAGAACCCAAATTTAGCATGGTAGTAAACAAAAATTTTACTTGGTGATGTTTTTTGGAGGCTAACCGATGTCATGGTAAACAAAGAAGTAAGATATGGTTTTTCAATTTTTTGGATAAGCTGAATATATGTAGATGCAGAAAGCTCTGGACAAAATCATGTGGCTTCAACAACTTATAAAACTTGATTTTCCACAAGATGGTCCGGTTCATATTTTTGTGATAGCCAGGCATACACATTGCAGTAAATCTTGTATTTATGAATAGACTAAACATGTCAAGTCTTAGTGTCATGCATTATGGGATGCGGTCTTGGATGGACATATAGCTAAAATTCATGTTTGGATGAAAGAGAAACTGCTGATTTGCTAACTAAGGCACTTGTTCGATAAGTTTTGAGTGTTTTATATCTAAGTTAAGAAATATTAATCTTAGTGCTTCTACTGTTTTTGAAAAACTTAACAATTTCATTAATTCAAATTGGGTTCTAGGTACTTCGAACAAGAGTGGAGCAATTTATTAAGATTGAAGATAAATATTAGGCTATATAGTTATGTTACACACTATTGAACTTGTGTAACCCTTCTCTTAGGTTTTTGTAAAATCTCATTTTTGGGCTTCTATAAATCACGTTAGGGTTTATGGTTTACACAGTCATGTGTGTATATGAAGACTTTGTATACCACAGTTAAATCAACTTATTAAAAAATAATTCCTTAATTTTCATTGACATATTATACTAAAATTTCCAACTAATCCGTCTTAATTTGCCAATCACCAAATTGTGGGTGTAGGGGTGAGGTGGGTCTAAGATGATGGTGAAATTCCCTTTAGTGACTGGAAAAAGAATTAATTCTAAGTAAATATCAGATATATTAATAGCGTTAGAGGTTATATGATGATATAATGTGATATTCAGTGTTAAAGAAAAATAAATAAATAACTTTTTGCTAATAATTTTTTTTAACTTTTGGCCAAGTCAATCTTTTCAAGTTGGGCTTAGGTTAAACAATTATTTGCTAACTTCTTATTCACTTTTCTTGTCTCTTGAACATCTTCTTCTTTTTAAATGTTGTAAGTACATCTTCTATATTTTAAGAAATGTCGTTTATGTTTTACTTGCTTTCATCTATGGACTAAACATTTTTGACTGGCAACTTCTTTTTCATTATATTTTCTCTGAATTGCAAGAATATGAAGCTGTAGTAACAGGTTAAGGCCTCTTCTACAAATAAAGAAATATAGACTTATGTATCGTTTGTTTAACTTAGTTTGAAGAGAATTTGTATAAAAAATTTAACATACCAAATGCAAATTAAAGATTAAATTATTATGTTATTGCAGAAGAGAATGTGAAAGTGAAAACACCTCTAAATACATTTCCTGCAATTGTTTTTTTTTTTTGATAGTGAACGGTTATTCTATTACTCAAACTGGAAGTATGTTTTTAGTTATTTATCAGCATCTTTTATATACTAAAGCACAACTAACTCTACCAATCATACTTTCCACATAATTTAAGAAATGAAAATATTTTAAAATAGTAAAATGCAAATGAATTAAAAAAAATGCAGGAGACTAAATATATTACAATACATGTCAAATTAAATATTTTCTAGAGAAAATCAAAAACATTTTCACAGTCCACCTCGCCGACTTTAAACTTTCATGATCACCATTCATCATAAATTTTGGAATAACAACCTATATTTTCTTTCTTTTCAGAACAATAACTACCTACATTTTAATATTTATAGAGTGCATTACTCTTTAAGGCACTTTATGAGTTTTTTGACATTATAGAACATATTGTGCTTAAGGAGCAGTTTCACGGATTCCAAAAAAGTTTGAAAGACAAAATTGCATTTTTGGTCCACCGAATAAAGAGAATTGAAATGGATTGTGTTTTGTTAGTAGTTAAGTTGACTAGTTGAGAGTTAGTTTGATTTTTTGTGAAGAAATTATTATGGTAGGTGTATATAAAGAATAAATTTTAAGACATTAAATGTAGAAAATGAAACTAGATTGTAGAATTAGAGTTATTTGAATTTTATATTACTATTATCAATTCTCCTCTATTTCTTTATGTAATTATTTTAACATATTAAAGTATATAAATAAACAAATTAGATATAGTTTAGATAAAATTTGACAAATAAAAATAATTAGACGTTTTTGTATTCATACTAACGGGTGAAATTCTAATATCTTATATGCAATCGTAGCTTGTTGGATAGCCTCCAATCGCTGTAACTGAAATGAGGTCTACATCGACATCATCGGCCTGGATTCCAGAGGTAGTGAAAAAAAAACAATCGGAACGTGAACGGGTGGA
>MU107684.1:0-42895 GCA_012274485.2 Sinapis alba | reverse complement strand
TCTCTGAATTTTCTTGAATTGTTTCTTTGAATTTTCTATGAATTTTTCTGTTATATTTTCTCTCTTCTCTCTCTCTGATTTTTCTGTGTTTCTCTCTGGATTAATCACGACCAGAATGAAGGAGAAGGAGACAAATACATGGACAGGAGTTTCTGATGAGTGTCCAGCTTGTAAACCAAAGCAAGGATGAGAGTGGACAACTAGCATCCTACTTCATCATTTCTGTCCAATGAAGTAACCAAGCAGCTGAATCTTTCCTCCCAATGAAGTAATCTCCAAGCAGGTGTGCAACTCACATGACTTTTAATGTAGCAAGCAGGCAGGAAGGTGCATGGCACATGACTTGTCAAGCAAGCAAGCAGGTGAAAATCATGTGCATCGCACATGACCGGCCAAGCAGCTGAACGGTCTTTTTGGGCAGTTTTCGACCAAACGTTTCCCGTCCATCGGATCTCGTCTTACTTTTAGATAAACTCTTTCATATTAATAAAACTGGACCATAATAATTAAAACTCGACCATAACTATCAATAGAAGGTCTTTCGACCACACGACAGTCTCATCGAGACATTAATTCACCGGGTCGATTTTTATTTTAATTCTGATCAGACCAACTCCAAACTGGTCTAGCGGAATTTTTCTCGACCAAAAATTCATTGGTTTATGAGGGTTATTACATTATGAATGATAAAAATAACAGGAACTAGAAAGATAGAGGAATGTAATGGATGGTGGAAAGATGATTGATGATCGATATGAAGATGGAGATGGATAGATGATGATTGACTCTCTCAATCCTTGGGTTTGATTGACTCTCTCAATCTATGATCTTCAAGGTTCCTGAATCACACAAAGAACCAATGGACCACGAATCAATAGGACAACAAGAATCTCTCTTGAATTCCTAAAGACAATCGATTTTATTCAAAGACAAACTTTGATAAAAACTAAACAAACTTTTATATATTCTTAAGATCGAGGGGTGATTACAAATGAAGGACTAAGAGAGCTTATATAATGCTCAGAAATATCTAGACAAAATGTTCATAAAATAAAAAGAAAGGAAACAAATCTCCAAAGACACAAAAAATCGGAAACTAGCCGTTGGAGTGATTGTGGGGATTTGGCTTGCAAAGGGGGAGCTTGAGTTATCTTGAACCTGGACGGTTTCAAGGGATAGCTGAGCTTCTTTGGAATCTTCTTGGCTGCTTGGAATGTGCTGACCACGTCCATAAACTCAAGAGAATATAGCTGTTAGAGTTTAAATGCTAGAGACTCCAAATTAGGCAAGTATGGGCAAGAATAGATCCTCCTGATCCTATGCTTGCTGGCCCATGGTAGGATGAATGCAGCACGTCCATAATGGTTAGATTGATCTTCTGGATGTCTTGGTTTAGGCCAATTGTCTTCTGGTCGGATTTGGTTGGCTTGGAGAAGATCAAACCGAAAGATTGTCAAATCTTTCCATAATCGGCTTCGGTTTGGTTGGATGAATTCTTCAGGGATCCGCCTGATCCAGTGTGGTCTTGTGCTTCTTATGAAATTGTGGAGTGCTTCTAAATGTTGTACCAAGTCGTCTGGTTCCCATTCTTGATTTTGGTTTGATGCCAAAATCGGATCCCCCATATATGGCAAGTAGGCTGGTTTGGCATGGTTTGGGAATTTGATCATATCTTCAATTATACTTGGTCTATTCTCCTCATTCCAGGCTTGTTGGAAAGTTAAGAAACCCATCTTGACTTCCATGATTTGTTTTGGGTCGGATTGCTTCTTCATTGGGCTTGAAACAGCTTCTAAACGCGGACCCTCGCAGGTGGACGGGCTGGCAAACCTCCAGTTTGTAAAATTCACATCTTTCTGATCCGGATATATTTTGGGCTGATTTCAATTGGGATTGGATTATCCTTGAGTGTAGAATCCTTGAAAATTTGTTTCATGAGTAAAACCCTCCTGGTTGGTAAGATATAGCATTTTTAGTGACCATATATCCTGGTGAGCGCCTGGGCGGGTTGGATGGGTTGTTGGGTCGACCTCCGGATCAGCTACTGGTTTGATGGCCTCATCAAATAGGATTGAAGGATAATCACTTGTTCTGTTTTCCAGGATAATAGGCTTTGGTTACTTGTGTTGTTTAGTAGATACAACTACTCCTAATCACTTGTTCTGTTTTCAAGCGTGGGCAGACAAGGAAAGGTACTATCTATAGTCTTGGGAGTGTTCAGTACAAAGACCCCATCCCTGCTCAGCATACCTGTGTCTCATTGAAGAGAAGCCTGGATATGGAGATGCGCATGACTGGCGTGGAGTCTGGCACTGCAGAAGTGAAGACTGCCACTGAAGAAGTGAAGGCCGATCTCCTTGCCTTCAAGACAGACTTCAAGCATGAGATGGATGAACAAAAGACCACACTCCATATGATTTTGCAAGCTCTCCAGACTCAACCTTCTGCTGCTGCTACAGCTGCACCAACAACAATGCCTCTCCCAACACAAACTGAAACTCATGGTCAGCCTCAAGCTTCACGTGAAGCTCCTCCTGCACATCCAACCCTAACTCAGCTTTCCGATTTAGATAGGTTGTGTGCTAGGGAGCTTGGACTTTACGTATAAAAGTTGTTGTGTTATTGTGTTTGCCATGAACTAGCAAAACTCTCTTTTTGTATGTGTACGTACTTATGGCATTTTGAACAATGCATGTATAATATAATTATCTATTTTGTATTCTTGTATTTTTCTGCATTTTGGTTTTTTTTAAAAAGTATTAATATATATTTCGTGTCTTTTATGTATTTTTTTTTCAAAAAAAAAATTCTGATTAAGTCAAAAAATATAAAAACGAAGAAAACGTATGAATTTTGTGGCTAATCTAACCACAATAAGAACTTATCAAAACCGTGACAAATGAACCCACGATAATTTTCTGTCAACTTCGTAGCTTATCCCAAGTCAGAAATTGTTCGTAGCTAAATCATGGCAAATTTTTGTCACGAAATAAGCGTAGCTATATCGTGACTATCGGCTATGTTTTAGTCACAATTTAAAAAGACTACGATCCTATAGCCACATTTTTTCGTGACTATAACTTAATTTTTTACTAGTGTTTATAACTAAATACTCAATTAATTATATGTTAACTAATTATTTTAGAACAAAAATGGAAATTATATAAACTTTTACTTTTAGAAAATAAAAAACTTTTTTATTATTTTCGGTTTGAGTTATTTCTTATATTTGATTTCATTATTAGTGTTATAGTTATTAAAAATATATTTTCAATATTTAAGATTAAATATTTTGGAAAAGTGTTGATTTATATTTAAGCCCAAAAAAACATTAACTTTAAAAGTTATTTTATGCTTATTGTTAGTCAACCATGACTAACGATATGACTAAAATATATATATAAAGTAGTATTTTTTTCACTCCTAGGCCATCCACATCAGATTTCATGTCGCTAAGTCGAGCTTTGTAGTGTCGGTACGTGTCCCAGATACCTGATTAAACTTTAAAAAGTATAATTTGCACTTCATGAACTTCAAACCAATGTTGGAAGAGTAAATGTACAACTACTTTTACCACTTGACCACTTCAAATTTTTTGAAAATATATTCCGCTTATGAATATATATTCGATTTGTATTTAATTATTTTAAGAAATTAAATTTAAAAATTAAATAAAAATTATAATTTTGGGTAAATATTTGTATATTCGAGCCCACCTGGAACCGGTCGAAAATCGAACCGTAAATCGATTAAATACTCATTGGATATATTTTCTAAATAATCAATTTACCCAGAACGAAACGGTTCCTACCCAACATTGATCCGAATACCTGAAATCTTGACCCTAAGTAATCGTGTTGACATAACACGCAAATAAATGAAACTTTAGGGTTTGTTTCTCTTCATCGTTCTATAGCGACTTCTGATCTTTTTCTATTTCTCTGAAATGATCAGAGTTATGATTTCTTAGTGTTTAATCCTATTAATTCAATCAACCACAATGAAGTCGTGAATGCGTGATTTACATCGGTGAGTCAGTGTTTTCGCGAGTGTAAATTGGTCAATATTCCTCCTCTCGAAGTCATCTTCTCTTCTATATCTCTTTTAGTATGTTTACCATTCTATCATCCTCGCTGTTGCTTAGAATCAATCTAGATCTGCAACTCTCAAGCGTCTTTTCACATGTTGTTTTGCCTCTTTAATTTTTTTCTTTTAATCTTCAATTTGATCTTTATTGCAATAGATTTAACGCTTGAAGATACAATCTATGAAGTTTTATGGATAATTTTGTTTTTATCACATAACCCAAGTTGCATGTGTTTTTGTTTGTATCTCTTGAAGTTTTCATCACGTAGTTCTTCTTGGGTTATATGCTTAGATGGGTTTTTCTCTTGCAGATTTCAAAGGCTTTAAGATCACATGAGAGCATGAGGTTGTGATTGCATTAATTTTTCAGCTTTAGTTGATCTATGTATCCATTCTTTAAACATATGAGTTTGTGTCATCAGAGCTTTCATAAATATCTTGGAAGCATGCTATTGATTTCAGAACAAACCTTCTCAAACTGGAACATAATAAAGTATGTATTTGTCTCTCGCAGTACCGTTTGGTTTGATGTGTCCTCTTGAGACTTACTTTGTTGATTTTATGTATTATCAAAGAAAGCTAACAACATATAACAGTATATTTGAACATCATAATATTCTGGACAAGATACTAATTCTAATGGTTAGTTTACGCAGTAATTTTAATAGCATTTGTGGAATTTTTGCTGTTATCGAACGTGTTCAAATATTTGGAATGAAATATGGTGATTCATCTTAGTAATGGTTTGAGTTGTAATTCTAAGAATTGAAATATGGTTACTCTTTTATGTGTTACTTTCTTAGTTTTGTTTATGATATATATGTAGTGATGGCAAATGAGGCATCCCGCCCCGCACAGTCCCGCCCCGCTGCAGTAATGGTCTGATGCGGGTCTTGGCGGTACCGGCCCGTGCGGGACGCGGTTTTTAGAACTGATGACCAATACTGACCCGCTACTTGCACATGCCTAAGCGGTACAGCCCCACGGGACTCTTAGCAAACCGAATACTATCTCCTGCATCTCCAACTTCCCTGTCCTTATTTGTTATGGATAACTCTTCAAAGCCTCTGCTGATGTAAAAAAATACAACAAGCTTTCTATAAGCACAAAGACAAAGAAACACAAATTCATTTTAATGATACACATGGAATTTCTAGAGTTATACGATATGATTATGAACCAATGATGAGGCCATCCAAGTAGAGGTTCCCATCGTTAGGCGTGGTCCGACCACCAGAAGTGGAACCAAGGCTATAAGGGAAGGATTCTCCAAAGCTGTCCAACACATCCTAGATCAAGATGGACAAACCGGCCAAAATCAATTGTTAATTGAAGAAATAATCCAAGTGAAGATTCAAGATCAAGCCGGCACAATAGAGGTTCAAGACCAGTCCGATCCCATCCAGTTCAGTCCATCCGTCCAGACCCAATCCGGGTTAATCATCTCCATGTGTGAGGTCGGCCCAGACCCCTCTCCAATCCAATCCGGTTATGAATAACCTCACTGGCTCAACACAAGGTAAGCAGGTAAGATTTCAATTATGAATTCTGACCGGTTTATTGTTTTTGATTTGTGTTGGTTCAGGTTTCCCTTTATTTTATTTTTAAGAACTTGTGGGCAAATTGTTAGCCTTTTTAATTCTGGTTTGAGTCCAATAATCCAAGGCTTGTTGCCTTGCTAGTTTCCGGCCCATATTGTTTTAGGCCTTGTCGAATTTTAGAGTCCAAGAAGAGTCCATGTTGCTTTGCTTCCAAGACCCCTAGAAGGGCACCAGCTGCGAGGGTATTTAACCCCTCTATGAGCAGCCTTGTATTTTTTTTTAGCTTATGAAATAAATGAGTCAGTTTGCCCAGCAAGAAACCCTAGTTCTCTCTCTAGTTTGCGTGTGAAGCCTCCCTAGAAAGAGTCTCGAATCCTATCAAGTTTCCATCACCAAACTTGTGGCGATTCATCCCTCCATTCCACCCATCGATCCTGCTTGAGAGAGACCCTCGTCTAGCAAGTCGGATCCCACCTACTATCCATCGTTTCCCCCACTGTTCTTATTGAGAGAGACACACGTCCAGCAATAAGGATCCATCAACCATCTCTATCTCTTGTCTTATTCTTGTTTTCAATCCATATATCATCTAGTTTTGCATCTAAAAGAAAACCCCATAAAAATCCTATCTGCTTCTGTTCATCATAATCCTTTATAGTTTAACCGTTCTTCATTGGATTCATACAGAAAACTCATAAAAATATTCTTTTGTTTCAGTTACTTAATCGCTCGCCCATCGACCCTCCGTTCCGCCCACCCGAGTAAGGCCATCGCGACCAGCCGGAACCGCCCAAGCCGTCCACTAAGCGGCCGCCCTTACCGTCCGGGATTCCAGGCCGTAACAACCAACATCTACTCTAACATTTTGGCCACAGCAGAAGTGCAATTGGTCCACCTGAACAAAACCAAGGAGACAAGATATTACAAAATCTCAGAGACATGCATTCCAATTAGAATCTCAAAGATTGCAAGAAGAAAAACACGATTGTTACTTGACCAACATGATTTTTATAAGTGCAATTGGTCCACCTTATAATATCAATGATCTAATACTAACTTGAGATGATGTATTATTATTTTCACCTGAGTAGTGCCACAGTGGTCGAGCAAACCAATGACGTCAGCAACAAGGTGTCTCGCCGTGTAAGACTCATGGTCTGGAGGAGAATCAGAACTAGCGTAGCCTCTGAGGTCTGGAGCCACTACATGGAAACCATGGTTGGACAAGAAGTGAATCTGGTGACGCCAAGAGAACCATGTCGCAGGGAAGCCATGGAGTAGCATAAACAAAGGCCCTTCGTTGTCTCCTTTTCCACTTCCTTGATTCTCTTCTTCCTCTTCGCCACAGACACGAAGTAAAAAAAATTGTTTTGGATCCCGCATGTTCCGCAAAACCCGCAAGCCGTATTCCGCAAAAGCCCATTCCCGCACAGTGACATACCCGCCAGACCCGTTATATTTTGGGCTTGAAATATGCATGACCAATCCCGACCCGCAACAGATATTAATGGGCCGAGCCCGCGGACAAGCTTATAGATTGCCATCTTTATATATATGAAAAGAGTATCATAATAAATTCTTAATTTCTCATATATTGTTATATTTAGAAATAAACTTAGTCACATAATTTAGTATAGGTTTAGTAAGTATAAAATACAAATAAAGACGCAAAACATATTATAAACATTTTAAAGTATAAAATACAAATAAATGATCGTTTGAAAAATATGCTAAACTAAAATAAAGTTTGTTTTGGAATATACATAAAATATATTTTTATAGATTTCTAAATAGTTATTTTTTATGTAAAAGCATTATAAATACTATCATGACATCATATGATCATAAAAATAACTAAATTTATAAAAATTATAAATAAAAAAAATAGATTAAATAATCAGCGAATTTCACGAATTTTAGGCGGAATAGGAATTGTAATTCTTTCTAGTAGAATATATAAAAAAAAATCATTATCCTAAATTAAAAATAGAATTGTTTACATTGTGAGTTATTTTTTAAGTTTTATTACACATTCACTCACTTTATGCTACTAAGGTAGTTCTATGTGATAAAAAGACTAATAAGTCCTCAACTAATTAAACACATAATAAATTAAATTAGTTTCACGTACTGTCGCGTGTATATTCAAAGGTGTTGAAAGTTCTGGTTCAAAGGAATATAGCCGTTGGTCCTTGTCCCCCTTCGTTTGGAGATTTTCCTTAAAACATATCGGTTTGGCCAATTTAAGCAAACCGAGATTAGCTTCTGGTTGAATTGATCCGCCTGATATGCTGGGTGCTGGTGCATATTGAGTCTCCTGGATAATCTGGCAATGACTCCAAAACGTTGTAGCTTTGATGGCTGGGTCGTTTTTGAGTTAAGGCTCCAAATCTGCATGCATCCAAATAAGGTAAGTTTGAGTAAATGTGAATCCTCCTGATCCAATGCTTGCTGGTGCATGGTAGGTTGTCTTGGATGTCTTCTGATTGGTCTATAGTGTCTCCTGGTCGCCATGTAAAGGTTTGGATTGAACCAAATCGAATTGGTTGAAGGCTTCCCCAATCTGATGTTGGTTTGACCGGTTTTGAGCAATTGGGTGAACCAAGTGGAGCTCCTGCTTGGATTGGATCTAAGGTTTGGTTCCTCTTGATATAGACTCCTAAAAGTCCCTCCTTGACATAAGAAATGCCTTTGGTCGAAGCCCATTCGTGTTTGGACATGGGTGGACCCAAATATGGCTGAACTGGCCCATTGGAGGCAGAGAAAAAGACCGGATTTGTAAAATCCATAACTTCTTGGTACGATACGGTTTTCGTTAAATTCCAATTTTCCTGGACTCCTTATGGAGTGTAGAATCCATGAAATTTGATTCATGCCAAAACTCCTTCTGGTTGTCGAGATATGCTCCTTGGACTGGACCTATGTCGCTGGCATCGCCTAGATGGTTGGTTTGGGCAGCTTGGTGAACCTCTGGTTGACATGATGATTTGATGGCCTCATCAAAATTCGTCTCATCAATACATCTACTAAACTTTGAAGCTACCCATCTGGAAAGTTAATATCATTTTTTAACCATCGCAGGAATTCTTGTTTTTCTTCTTTCGACAACCAAAATATCGGAATTGGCATCGTTCCATCTCCTTTAATATGCAACTCTGGCCTTCTACACCCCGTAGGCAGATCCATTCTCGACTTAATATTATCTTTAGTCTTCCCGGGAACGTTCATAATTGTGTTAATAAGATTATCAAAGAATTTTTTCTCCACATGCATGAAGTCCACATTGTGTCGCTAAAGAAGGTTCTTCCAGTACTGTAATTCCCAAAAGATACTCTTTTTAACCCAATTGTGATATTTTCCGTATCCAGATATATGTCGACCAGGGTTCTCGTGTCTGTTTTCTCCACAATCGACTGTTCTTTTTACTCCTTTGGTGTTGTTTATTCTTTCGCGTAGAATATCCTCTCCCGTCAACCATGGTGGTGGACCTTCATTTACTGTCTTCCCTCGTCCAAACGCTTGGGCGTTTCGCCTGTAAGGATGATCCGTCGGCAGAAACATTCGATGACAATCAAACCAACTATGTTTCCTTCCATGTTGTAACCAGAATGAGTTTGTATCATCTAGACAATATGGAGAAGCTAAACGACCATGAGTCATCCAACCTGACATCATGCCATAAACGGGAAGTCATTAATTGTCCACATTAATGCGGCATACATCGTGAAATTTTCTTTCCTTGAGATATTATATGCTTCAACCCTGTCACTCCACAAACTTTTTAATTCTTCAATTAAAGGTTGCAGATAGATATTAATGCTCTTCCTTGGATGTCTTGGTCTGGGAACTAGTACCGATAAAAAGAAATATTCTCTTTTCATATACATACCGGGTGGTAAGTTATACGGAGTTACGATTAAGGGCCAGATCGAGTGGGCTTCGCCATTCATACCAACTGGATTAAATCCATATGTTGCTAATCCAAGATAAATATTCCGACTTTCCTCGGAAAAACTAGGATATACGTTGTTAAAATGCTTCTACGCTGCTCCATCAGAAGGATGATGTATTTCTCCTTCTGGAGAAACATGTTCTGTGTGTCATCTCATTTGTGCCTCAGTCACCTCAAGTTGGTACAAACGCTTCAAACGCTCCGTAATTGGCATGTAAAACATCCTCTGTCGGGGACGTCTCTTTCCTTTTCCTCGATTTGGATAGTATCTATCTTTCCCACAAAATCGACATACCAACAAATCTTTATCCTCCTTCCAAAATAGCATGCAGTTATCCTTGCAAACATCAATTTTAACAACAGGAAAACCAAGCGCCCGCGTCAACTTCTTAGTCTCATAATATGACACAGGAGCTTGATTTGGTTGTGATAAAACATCTTTTATGGCTTGTGACATCTCATCAATACAAGATTCGGCCAAATTATGATTGGTTTTTACTTTCATTAACCGTGAAGCCAAATATAATTGAGAAATACCTTCAACACATCCTTCATAAAGAGGTTGATTAGCCGCTTCAAAAGCTTGAAACACTTTATCTTGATATTGACCTTCATTTGTTGCTTCTGTCTCATCCGCCAATATATGCGTTCTCCCAGTATCTTCTCCCGTATTCGCATTTGTGTTCCCATTGTATGTGTCATCTTCTGTGAACCATGTTGCTTCTCCCGTTAATTGAGCTCCCATCAATGATTTCCCCGGATCAAAATAACTTTCTCCATGGTTTGACCATACATAGTAATTACTTTTGAAACCGGTTTGATAAAGATGGCAAGTTACAGTCCTTGCATCACGGTGCTTTCGGTTTTGACATCTTGCACAAGGATATAACATATTTTGTCAATCTCGATAAGAATTTTGATAACAAGCAAAGGAAATAAAAACATTTACTCCTTCCATAAACTCTCTTAACACACAATTATTAATAGGATCAATGTGTTGATCTATCCACTCTCTTGATTGAAAATAATCAGACATTATATTTTGAATTCTTTCACTCGTTATGTATTGTGTTTTTTCTTATGAACATTTATGATATCAAATGGTAAACGATGTTGATCGATTATATAGAAAAAACGTAGCCACGATTTTGCCACTAAACTAGCCACGAAATTTGTCATGTTTTGTCACGAAAATAGCCACGAAATTTGCTACGGCATGTTTCGTGTCTCTTTTTCGAATCTTGTCAGCCCACTTGCACTGCTTATTCAGACGGATGAGACATCTCTTGGCACAAAATATAAACGTGAACCTATTTATATTATTATATTTTAAATATCTTGAGCCACAAAATTAACGTAGCTATTTTGTGACTAGGTTGCTACAAAATTGTCACGTTTTTTACTGACTTTGTTATCACGAAAGTTCTGTGTCCAAAACGTGGCTAAATTTAATCACGTTCAATTTCATATTTTTCGTAGCTATTTTAGTCACGTTTTTTCAGGAATAGACACATTTCTTTATAGTAGCTTTTCGTAACTAGTTTTTGACTAATTCTCTTTAGCTATAAAGTTTTCGTAAGTATTTCGTGGCTATGGCCGTAATTTATACTAGTGAAAATGACTATGAAAACTTTTATAATTACTTACTACAATCTTTTTTGTAACTATTCATCTAATCTTATTTGGATTGTGTTTTATAATTTTACAGTCAATAATTTTTTAATGAAATGTTAATTCAACTTTTTATCCTCAAACAAAAAGAGTGATCCAAAACAAAAAAATTATAATTTTTATAAAAGTGTTATAAGATTCTTTCTGCATTTTAATGAAAAAATAAGTTTCACCAAAAGTTGTTAAGATCCAAAATCTTGCTACATCATTAGAATTATGAAACGTAATCCAATTAGGACTATATAAATAGTTACAAAAGTGACACAATTATCATAAATAATTATAAAAATTCTTTATTATTAAACTAGTGATATTTTAACTAACTATTTTAGAATATAAATGAAAATTTTTTAAATTTTATTTTGAAGAAAATAATGAAAAAGTTATATTTTTATTTATTCAATATGTTTATAAAATTTTATATTTACTAGTAAATTTATTCTAAAAGTTGACTTTCAATGTTTTGGAAAAAAATGTTAATTTTTATTTTTACCAAAAAATCATCAACTTTAAAAGTCATTTTATGCTTATTGTTAGTCAACTATAACGGTTGACTAACGATATGACTAAAATAATATGTTAAACGAAAGTTTATGATTAAAATTTTTTTGTCAATAAATTGAGTGTTTTTTTGGTTTATGAAAAAAATAATATTTTATTTCAACTAAATTTGAAAGTTGATGATTTAAATGATATTTTTTCCAAATAGTAATCTCCAAAACTGATTACCTATTTTGAAAAGATTACTAAGAGAATATGTGTTTAATTGATTTTCTTAGATTATGTGGGGGTACATATAGAATAACAGAAATGATAAGATTTACACAAAAAATGGTAATCCGCAAGAAATTTTGCCCATATCAAAAATAGAATCAGGTTTATGGGTTGAATCACAATTTGTAGAGTCAAAAGAAAAAGAGAAGATCTCTCCTAGTGATGTACATCTTGGTGATGAACATGCACATTGTAGAGATAAGAGAGCACATCTTGACAGAGGAGAAAGAGAGAGATGTGATAGAAGTAGCAGAAAGACTGATGTTAAAGGCAAGTTTACCCACAAATTGAAAATATTAATGTCTCAAATAATGTTAAGTCTCAACAAGTAACAAAAGTTCTACATCAATACACAATATGAAAAGAGAAAACAGACAACGCAAAGAAAGTTAGTGGCGCCTTAACCGCCAAATCAAATCAGCAGTTTCCTGTTTTCCTCATAATACAACATTCTTCAGACTATACTTGGAGGATCTCCAGCCAAGCTACAAATGGCTCTCGACCACCTGGTTTTGATACAATCCACCAACGGTGCATGCTGTGCCGGTTTAGGCTGATTCACTTCTGAGTCTTTCTCAGAGCTGCTCGGCATTGCACAAGTCATGTACTCCTCTGGTGTCCATTTAGGAGGAACATAGACGTTTAGTTTTGTGAGCTGTGGCCTTTGCATAGATACCGCCCCACCATCTACAGCCATAGCTTGACCACCACCATTAATATCGGATTAGGCAATTCCATTGAAGTGATAAATATCAAACACTTTCTGTCCCATCAATCCGGTTGAATCTTTTACCCCTCCCAAATTTCGGTTCAACAAAGGCTCAAATATCAGACTGATTGGTTGGAGGAAAGAAACAAAGCACAAGGACAACGACCACCAAGGAGAAAACATATATTTTGGGATGCACCAGAGGCTGTCTATATCGAGCCAAAGCCACCAGATCCTTCAATGACCAACCAATATCCAACTTCTCAAACCCATACTCTACACGTTGTTAATTCTCGGTTTTATTATGAATCTCTTGCTGATAAAGTTGAGCTTTATAAATTTTCAGGGAAAAGAGGTTATCTAAGATGGGAGAGAAACCTTGATGAGTGGTTGTACTACAACATTAACATCCAGAAAAAGGAGAGGTTGTTTTATGCCATTGATCAATTAAAAGATGATGCTTTTAAATGGTGGGTACAAGAAGAAGATGATAGGCGGTTTTACAAGGAGCCAACTATCAAAACGTGGAGATCCCTTAAGAAAGTCATGAGGTATGAGTTTGCACCAGAGTTTACAATTTCTGAAATCTAGGAACTATACCCAAGGAGGTATCCAACTCATGGTTCTAAAGAAGAAAGAGAAGCTGCTCCACAAGAAGGTCCAAGAGGCTTGTCTCAACAAGATAACTTTCAGCCAAACCAGGGGCACGCCATTGTCCATTTGTTGCGGCCTGGGAGCTGTTTGGAAAGAGGGTTCAACTGCTGGTTGATCCAAGGTATGATCTAATGGTCGATGGGAGCCGATTTAAGGCTGGCTGAGCAATAAGTACCTGAAACGAATGAAAATGGATTGATTATGAGTTAAACCAAGAACAAAACAGAAGATATGAATGATATAAAAGATATATGCAATGGTCGAAATGGTGGATGCAATGGGGGTGAGTTTGCTGGTCGTATGACACTCTCAAACTAAGCCGGTGGGTGGGATGGATCGATGGATAGGGATTGACTCTCTCAATCAATGGACGAACAGATCTTCTTGAATCACACAAGACTCTCTGGACGTGGCTTCAATAGCACCAAGTGAATCTCACACTCAACACTAAAGAACTATCAACAAAGGATACACAACTTTGTTTAAAACAGAAAACGATTTCTTATTACTTTCAATGATCAAGGGTGCTTTTACAAAGAACTATGAACTGAGCTTATATAGGCTCGACACTGGGACTTCTACAACGTTCCTATGACTCAAAAGGAAACAAAATACACGAAAATTAAGTAGACAAATCATAAGTTAGGCTCCTTGAAGATATCTAGCCGTTGGGCTTGATTTGAGCCTCTCCAAAAGGAAACTTGAGTGATCCTTGTATCTAGACAGCTTCTGGATATGCCCATGGTCTTGAAGCCTTCCTGAAATACTCCTTATTCGAAATATGAAAGAATATGGCCGTTGGTCTTCAAAGAATTGGAGTAAAAACTCATTTACTTCTCCTTGTGTGAACATGACCGAAAAAGGAAAGTTGATGGCCAAGGAGATTCGCCTGTTCCTCTGCATGCTGGTCCATATAATCTCTTGTGAAATGTCTTCTGGAAGCCTTGGGTCGTGTGGAATATGTCCTGATTTCCTGATCTCGGTTTGGGAATGGTTGGACCAATTGAATTCCCAATCTTCCCATAAGTGGCTGCTTATAACCGGTTTTGGGAAACTGGTTATATCTTCAGTTAGACTCGACCTTTCCTCATGATTCTTGGCTTGATGGATACATAAAAGGCCCCTATTGAATTCCATAATTTTGTTTGGGTCGAAATACTCCTTCAGTGGGCTTGAAATATCTTCTAAACTTGGACCCTCGCAGATGGACGGGCTGGAAAACCTCCAGTTTGCAAAATTCATATCTTTCTGGCCCAGACACCTTTTGGGCTGATTCCAATTGGGGTTAGACTCTCCTTGAGTTTGGAATCCATGAAAATTGGTTTCATGGTGAAATACGTCCGTATTAAGAAGATATGACATTTTTAGTGCACACACATCCTGGTTGGTGCCTAGGCTGGTTGAATAAGATGTTGGCTCGACCGCAGGTTCAGCTGGTGATTTGATGGCCGCATCATACCCTCTCCCTTGAAAAAGTTTCGACCTCGAAACTGGATAATCTGCACCAAGATAGAGCAAGTTAGGTTTCATCCTCCTTTGAGACTCTAAGGCCTTACCTTGGTAGTTTTTTGGTTTAGTGATGCATGGTGCATCTGGTGGTTCTTCTTTGGACAGATAGGATATGATCACTCCTCTGTTCCGGCCTGGTATGGGCTTGCCTTCAGGTAAATCTCTTCTGGAATCTTCATCTTTTTCTCCTGTCATAAACTCAACATCTTTGGCAAGAGACAAGTGTGTTATGGCAGTCGTGGAATAATTAGCATATAAATTAGTTTCATGTATTCCAATTTCAGTAGATGAATACTCTTCTTGCTTCTCTTGTAAATGTGATCTAAAACTAGAAGTATGATCTACATATTCTTCTAAAGTTCCTAGCTTTTCTTTAAACTCATCAGGGCATAATAAATCAGTGTGCACAATATTCAAACCATTGATCATCGAACAAGGGATTGTTGCACTTACCTGATTTGGAAGCTTGATTGGTGCATCCAAAGGCACGGCCTGTCTGTTAGATGACTGGTCTGGGGGTTCTTCTTGAAGTAAGATGCTGCTGGTCGTAATACCATTTTTTTCAAGGAGGTGCTCAAACAAAGAATGCTCCTTTGGTGGTGTCTTTTCATCTCTCTTTAAGACCACCCTTTTTTGTGCTGAAGATCCTTTGCTAAATTCTGTCCCTGTCTTATCTCCTTTGGCACTAGACAAGCATATCATGGTAGCCTTGGAAGTATCAAAAACAGAGCAAACAAAATTATTTTGTACCTTTTCAACTGCTTAAATTACAACAGCTTCTTGTTCCAATTGAACATTAGGAACATTAGTTGCTGGCTTATGTTCTGCTTGTGGCTCTGGTTCCTTGATGGTTTCTTCCTGGGTTATCTTTGTAGCCTCGTTCTCCTGTCCTCCTGCATAATCATCCTTTGGGCAAGACATGTGCATTATACCAGAAGTAGGAAATTTACATACCAATTGAGATATAACTTCACTAGTTGAATCCGAGTTCACTTCTCGTGAATGAGAATTTACTACTAGCCTAGTTGGACATGTTATAGCAAAGTGGCCTTTCTCATGACACCTATAGCAAATGGGTTCAACTGGTTTCAAAGGCTTAGAGGACTTAATTGGTTTTCCTTCCTCGTTGGACTTAGGTAATTGCTTTGTACTTAGCTCTTGAGCTTTGGCCTTTGGAGTTGGAACTACTTGCACGCCATTAACCCTTTCTGGTGATGTAAGCTCGGTCTTTCCCTTGATGATGAGTGTAGACTCCTGTCCTGTCTTTGGGTCGTGAGACTTCTTGAGCTGAATCTTTCGGTTTGGTCTTGTTGCTAATATCAGCCGCCTTGGATCAGGATTAGTGTGGACCCGTATCTGGCTCCAGAGCTCATCTCCAGCTCCTGTCACGTATTCTTCATACAAGAGCTCCTTCATTTATTGCCAGGTAGCTTCTGGTTCCTCACAGCCAAGTCGCCAATAAGCACCTCTCTCCCACTGCCTAAAGGCATCTTCAGTGAGAGTATCCTCAGCAATGGCTGTTTTCTCCTCTTCAGGGACTTGGTTAGAATCAAACCAATGTTCCATATCTTTCTCCCAACAAAAGTATGCTTCTGGTCCTTGATGATGGCCTGCAAAGTGGATGTAACCAGGTTGGTCAACATTTCTTCCAGCCTCACTTAAGGCTTCCTCCTTTTCAGGCACGCCTAGATCACCTTCTTGGATCTTAGTATCATTGCTGATTTGCCTTGTTCCATCATTACTGATTTGAGAATCAGTTTCTTCATACCATGAACCATAATCTTGGTAAGGCTTCATGGACAATGTTTGTTTCTCCTCATGACCAGAGAATGGCTCTCCACACCATGACCTTTCTTCTATGTCTTGATCAGAATCATGACTTAGGTTTAAATCCTCTCGGCCTGAGCTATCACCAGAGGCATCTTCTGGATCAGCCTCTTGGTCCAAGGCCTCTTCTTCATCTTCATCAGTTTCTCCTAAACTGATATAAGAGTTGGTGTCTTCACACCACAGCTTGTTTTCTTGGCCAGTGTCAGGATGGACCTGATACTCCCATGGGTCCTCTTTGGCGCCCAGTTGGAGCTGAGCTTCTTCATCAGGTTCATGCTCCCAATCTTCTGAACTGTCAAGACTGCTTTTAGCTTCAGTCTCTTCCTGCCATGAATCACTTTCATAGCCTTCTCTTGGTTCAGCTTGGTGTCTGGACCAGTCAGTAGGGATGTTGTCATCTTGGTAAGGGTCTGGTGGTTCTGGTTCAGGATCTTCTTCATAAGGATTCTCTTCAAAATCAGTGTTGGAATACTCATCTGACCATTGATCATGATCTTCTTCATCAGGCATGGACTGATCCTCTTGCCATGAATCTTCTTCCTCCATGTGTACCTGAGAGGAACACACAAAACAAGTAGTCAATAGATTTTTATTGGCACTGGTCGAATTCTAGGCAACACAAAATGCAAGCAAATATGAAAATGCTATGGACTAACTTTTCTAAGACTATGATGCAAAATATTTTTATTTTGGTTTTTGAATGCAGCAATGGTAGGCACGAAATAAATAGTAATAATATGTAATATGCAAGTAAGAATTTATCAAAGAATGGAAAGAAACAAATGCAATGACAACACTCTTTTTTTTTTTTTTTTAAGTTTCTTTGAATGAAAGTAAATAAACCGAAATTTGCAAATATGAAATGCAATTAACCTTTTTTTTTTTTGATTTTCTGTGGATGCAATGGACTAATGGGACAACCTAAACTTATGCAATATAATGATATGATATGCAGGAAAATATATGATATGATAAGAACTCCCTTTTTTTTTTTAATCCAATTTCAAAATGATACCTAACTATGGAAATAAAATAATGCAAGAAGTTAAATATGGCAATAGGAGCTGGGGGCAGTGAATGCAAACAACTAAGCTAATAATGCTAATGAATTTCGTGGATCAAACAAGAAAACTCCTTCTTCTTTAATTTTCTTTTTATCAAGAACACAAAAAAGACAGAAATGCAAACTAGAAACAAATGCAATTTTTATGGGTTTTCAATTTTTATAAATGCAAACTAAGCAAACTAAAAACTAAGGATGGTAGATAGGATTGATAGAACCTGGATCAGGAGGTTTTAAAGCTCTGATACCAAATGTTGCGGCCTGGGAGCTGTGTGGAAAGAGGGTTCAACTGCTGGTTGATCCAAGGTATGATCTAGTGGTCGATGGGAGCCGATTTAAGGCTGGCTGAGCAATAAGTACCTGAAACGAATGAAAATGGATTGATTATGAGTTAAACCAAGAACAAAACAGAAGATATGAATGATATAAAAGATAGATGCAATGGTCGAAATGGTGGATGCAATGGGGGTGAGTTTGCTGGTCGTATGACACTCTCAAACTAAGCCGGTGGGTGGGATGGATCGATGGATAGGGATTGACTCTCTCAATCAATGGACGAACAGATCTTCTTGAATCACACAAGACTCTCTGGACGTGTCTTCAATAGCACCAAGTGAATCTCACACTCAACACTAAAGAACTATCAACAAAGGATACACAACTTTGTTTAAAACAGAAAACGATTTCTTATTACTTTCAATGATCAAGGGTGCTTTTACAAAGAACTATGAACTGAGCTTATATAGGCTCGACACTGGGACTTCTACAACGTTCCTATGACTCAAAAGGAAACAAAATACACGAAAATTAAGTAGACAAATCATAAGTTAGGCTCCTTGAAGATATCTAGCCGTTAGGCTTGATTTGAGCCTCTCCAAAAGGAAACTTGAGTGATCCTTGTATCTAGACAGCTTCTGGATATGCCCATGGTCTTGAAGCCTTCCTGAAATACTCCTTATTCGAAATATGAAAGAATATGGCCGTTGGTCTTCAAAGAATTGGAGTAAAAACTCATTTACTTCTCCTTGTGTGAACATGACCGAAAAAGGAAAGTTGATGGCCAAGGAGATTCGCCTGTTCCTCTGCATGCTGGTCCATATAATCTCTTGTGAAATGTCTTCTGGAAGCCTTGGGTCGTGTGGAATATGTCCTGATTGCCTGATCTCGGTTTGGGAATGGTTGGACCAATTGAATTCCCAATCTTCCCATAAGTGGCTGCTTATAACCGGTTTTGGGAAACTGGTTATATCTTCACTTAGACTCGACCTTTCCTCATGATTCTTGGCTTGATGGATACATAAAAGGCCCCTATTGAATTCCATAATTTTGTTTGGGTCGAAATACTCCTTCAGTGGGCTTGAAATATCTTCTAAACTTGGACCCTCGCAGATGGACGGGCTGGAAAACCTCCAGTTTGCAAAATTCATATCTTTCTGGCCCGGACACCTTTTGGGCTGATTCCAATTGGGGTTAGACTCTCCTTGAGTGTGGAATCTATGAAAATTGGTTTCATGGTGAAATACGTCCGTATTAAGAAGATATGACATTTTTAGTGCACACACATCCTGGTTGGTGCCTAGGCTGGTTGAATAAGATGTTGGCTCGACCGCAGGTTCAGCTGGTGATTTGATGGCCGCATCACCATTCCTAATACCAGAAGAGTGACATCCCAAAGGCTATGGAGATGAGCAAAAGTGTTGGCCAAAACACTTTGATCAGGACCAAAGAAAAACCAGAACTTCCAATTGTCCAAGTAAAGGCTAAGGTAAGTCCTATACTTGTTAAATCTGTTCAAAATCATCTACCACTTGTATGATACACTTGTCTTTGTCCAAGAGTGTTATTAAAGGTCTTAAAGAATCTGAATCCCTAGGGGATGGTACACCAGGAACAAACCTCCCAATGGATCAGAAAGGAGTTCAAGGCACAACTCAATCTGAGTTGCTTAAGGAAGAAAATTCAGAGACATACATGCTGCCAAATTCGACCAGCACAGTCCAAGGTAAGTTTTCTTACTCTGATTATGAGGAGCAGACTAGTTATAACCTTAATAGAAAGGAACACCTTGCTGCAACTTGTCCAACTAAACAAGTATTGAAAGAAAACATCACTTGAAAATAAAACTGAATTATTTAAAATAAGTGATAGTTTGATTCAAGTTGATTTATTGGTTCCAAATTCTTGTGTAATGCACCTGTCTCTGTTAAAGGGTATCGAAACAGGTCCTAAGGAGTCTCATATCATTGGAAAAGAACCATCAGCAGTAACCAACGTGATGGACCAAGATAGAGCTCAAGAGGCAATGCCATCCATGTTGCTTAAAGAAGCAAAACCAGTGACAACAATACCTTCCCAAGGAGGGCCACAGGAGAGCTATACACTTACTGAAGTTCCAAGGGCCGAACCAGAACATGATCTCATTCAAATTCCACACCACAAGTGGAAACCGAAATCTGAACTAAAGTTTGTTCAATTTCAAGTGCTAAAGCCTGAGGTAATTTTCACTTTGGACCATCATGCTATTATTAATTCCATGCCAGGATTACTATACTTGTCTTTTCCAAGAGGAAGTGAAATAGGTACAGGGGACCAAGGTGATAACAAGCCAAACAAAGAAAAAGAATCTCTTGCTGCCACAGCTGAAATTAAGGTTCTTTGTTCTTTGTTTTCATCAGATTATAAATTTCTTTACTTTGATATAATCCACTTGTCTTTGTCAAGATGTTTTTGTTCAGGGATAAAACCAGAAAGAGGACATCCAAACCGTGATCAAATCTTGAAAGAAGAAGCCTCAGCCATAAAATCAATAGATGCTGTCCAGAAACTATATCAAAGAGATGCTGAATCATTGTCATTCAAATTCAGCCTCGTCAATGTAAGTTTCTCTGATCTTAAAATGTTCATGACACTTGATTGTCCAGATATAATGCACTTGTTTTTGCCAAGAAGTTTTTATCCAGGAATAAGAGAAGTAGAAGTTCATACTAACCAAGATCAAAAGTTGCAAGGAAGGCAGCTATCCAACCAAACCAGTCCAAAGAAGAATAACATTCTTCATCATGCTATTGCACCTAAGGTAAATTCGGCCATAATACATTCTGTTGATAAAACTCCAGTATCAGATATAATTCACTTGGCCTTTGTCCAGAATGTTGAGAATTTTTCAGGTAGCAAAGAGGAAAGCTTCAAAGATATCCCCTCGGATAATCTTTTGTTGCTTGGAGAATCAATCCCAAAGATGGTCAGAACCAAGACTACCAAAACTATGGGAAACCATTCAATCCAGAATAGAATCAATCCCCAAGTCCAGAGTAGAGGTGTGATCCTATCACATCTACTTAAAGAAGAACCACCTGATACACTGCCCATTCCCAAACCGAAACAATACCAAGGTAAGACCTTAGAATCTCAAAGGAGAATGAAAGCTAACTTGTTCTATCTTGGTGCAGGATATACAGTTTCGAGGTCGAAACTTTTTCAAGGGGGAGGGTATGATGCGTACATCAAATCATCAGATCAACCGGAGGTTCACCAAGCTGCCCAAACAAACCATCTAGGAAATACCAGTGATATGGGTCCAGTCCAAAGAGGATATCTCGTCAACCAAAAGGATTTTTGGAACGAATCCAATTTTCATGGATTCTACACTCGATAAGGAGTCCATAGAAATTGTAATTTCATAAAAAGTTTATCAGACAAAGAAGCTATGAATTTTACAAAACCAGCCTTCTTCTCTACCTCCAATGGGCCAGTTCAGCCATATTTGGGTCCAGTCATGTCCAAACACGAATGGGCTTCGACCAAAGACATTTATTATGTCAAGGAGGGCCTTTTATAAGTTTATATCATGAGGAACCAAGCCCGAGATCCAATCCAACCAGGAGCTCCACTTGGTTCACCCAAATGCTCAAAACCGGCCAAACCGACATCAGATTGGGGAAGCTTCAAACCAATTCAATTTGGTTCGACCCAAGACCTTCAATGGCGGCCAGGAGACATTATTATCCAACCAGAAGATACCCCAGACTTCATAGGGTGCACCAGCATACATTGGATCAGGAGGATCCACATTTACTCCACCTTACCTTATTTGGAGCTTCTTGCATTCAAACTCCAACAGCTACTTTTGCTTGAGTTTATGCACGACCTCAGCACCTTCCATGCCATCCAGAAGATCCCAAGGAATCTCTCCTATCCCCTAAAACCGTCCAGATACAAGAAGAGCCTCAGTTGCATTTACTTGGTCAAGATTCTCACCATTAAGCCTCCAAAAAGCTTGTTTCAAGGAGCCATCAAAGCCTTCTCACCCAAGACTTTGATTTCAATTTTATTCCTTTCCTTTTATCATTTTATGACTGTTAGAGTCTGTCTAGGTCGAGCCTATAAATCTCCAGTCTTTGTTTCATTGTAAGCACCCATCTTTGAAAGTAATATGAATTATTCAGTTTTTCTAGTTTTGTCAAAACTATTGTTCGAAGTCTTTTGAGTGTGTGTGAAGCAGCTACAGAGCACCTTGACTTATCAAGGCTCCTTTCCATAGAGTCTTATGGCATCCTCAATCCACTAACACATCCATTCGTTTGCTAAGCTTGAGAGTGATACACATCCCGCAAGCTTTGCCCCATCTCATCCATCGATCATCCACTGTTCTTGCCAAAGAGTGTCGTACGACCAGTTGGCCAGGATCCATCAAACCACTTCACGATCATACTCCATCCACTGAGCATCCAGGAGAGTGTTGTACAACCAGCCTGCTTGTTCCCACCATCCATCATTTTTATCGCTTCCCGATCTGCCGCTCAAACCACCCCCATCGCTCCATATCTCGCCCATTTCATCCATCCGGTCGATCCAGAACCAAGACCCATCTTGGCTCGTGTAACACATTGTGAGTTTTATTTTTTCGTTAATCGCTTGGTTGTTAGGATTTAGTTTTTTCGTACGATTGTCTTTCATTTATTACTTAACCAGATTGAGTCATGGATTTTTGTTTTTGCCGTAAGGAAGTTGAGAGATTTCTGTAGTAAGCGAGAATCGCAAAGTTCGTATAAGTCATACTGCATTTTCTTATTACCGAAGAAATTTTAAAAATCTTGAGTACAAGAAATAGCATTTTAAAATGTGGGAGTATACGAGTATATGTATACGTACCCACCCTCCTCCCCCCCTTTTTAGAGAGGGGGACAGCTGAACACGTCATGCGATGAGCTGCCTACATACCCCTTTCGAGGATCAAACCATCTTGTAATTCAGTTTGTTGTCGTGAATGTTTTACTCGCTTGGTGCGGTTGCGTCGACCGTCTTAGCCGTGGCGGCTTTTGCTTGATCAGCGGCTTTATCTGGAGTCGAGTTTTCCAGGTTGTCTGAAGCGTTGGGCTAGGGAGCCAGCTTGCTTTGCTCTTCCGGAGTCAATGCTTGAGTAGACGATTTTAGTTCTTCGTTTTGGAAAAACTTTCAGGCGAGAACTGAGTTATCTTTGTTCGATTTGGTTTACCCATAGAGGTCATGGTGATTTCTTGCAGCTTGTGTTCGGCAAGGAAGCAGAGCCGTGACTGTTGTTGGCATTCCCAAATTGCGGCAATTCCATTGGGAGTTGGGAATTTGATGCCTAAGTTATATGTCGATGGGACTGCCTTCATGGCGTTTATCCAAGGTGTTCCATTGATCACGTTGTAGATTGTTGGGTTGTAGATGACCGCAAAGTCGACGATCTTTGTCGGGTTTTGGTGGACGGTCGGTATCCAGGATGAGATCCTTTATAACGGTCACGTTGGAGATTTCTCATGTGAGTAGTTTGGCTATTAGCCTCGCACCGAGAACTTTACAGTTCATTGTGGAGTGACCTCTGGTTTGGTGGAACTCGCAGAAGGTGTTTTTGTTGTATGTCGTGTTTTGGGTCCAAGTATTGCATGAGGTTCTCCCTTATTCGGAGTTAATGGTACAATTATGTGTCCCTTGAAAGTCTTTCCCCTCGTGATGGACATACTTGTCATTACGAGAGGTTTTCTTTTTGACTTCTGCTTGGACGCCGCGTCATTCGAAGATGCTTTCGGCGGTTTATACTTTTGTAATAAGACTTTCATCTCCTCTTAGATTATGATGTAGTATGTGGCTTTGTGGAGAACATTTTGGATGGTGCACAGCTTCTCGAGTGATATCCATTTGTGGGATTTTAACTTGTACCAGGGCATTTTTCTTAATGCGGTAACTGCTACTTTGTCGCTGATTCCGCGTCAACTGTTACTTTGTCGAGTACAAAGCAGTGTTTGAACATTTTTTAGAAAAAAGACAGTTTCTATAAGAACTTATCACTCGCTCTCCAATGCTGAAGTTCATGTGGAGTTGGTATTGTTGAATAGGTTGAAGAAGAACTCTGAAACTTGGCTCTATACTTTTCATAAAACATTTTCAAATTTTTCTTAACAATTTTAACTTTCTCTCACCAGTTTTCGCATCTACTTTGTCTTTTTTTTTTTTTTTGAAACTTAAAAATATTAGAAAGATTTACACTAAAAGGCAGTTTTAAGTTTTTTATATCAAAATAGGGCAGTTTCCGCTACACACACACTTATCCTAACAACTTCCTTTTCTTCTAACCAAACTAATTATCTCAACAAGTTTTTAGTTGACTAACCCAACTATCATTTTTACGGAAATTCACACACACCACACATCTTCTTTTTAATCAACGGCCCACATTCACTCTGCACACAATGACAAGATGTATATATGCTTTCCTCCCAGCCATCGGATATACTTTTTTACCTTTTGTTTGCACGGCCCAGATTCTACCATGTTGAAAAAGCAAATTTCATCTCTTTCACTAACTTTATTCTTTTTTCAGTTTTCCTGGAAAAAAAACTTAACCTTCTTCTACCTCATCTCCTTCCAATTAACACCGCAAACAGTCTAGTTTATTAATAAACTCAGCTTAATAATTCGGTTTAGCTGTTAATCTAATTTATTTATTTTTTTCTTGAGGTTTTCCATGTTGGCTCACTGCATGTTATTCATGGGGAATGGACCACCGCCGACTAACTCTAAAATTTTTCTATCGATAAGAAGAAGATGTCAAGGATTGTGCCAGTTCTTCCTAGCATGAGCTTGCTTGAATTACAAAACAACATCGCTAAGGAGTTCTTCACCTTTACGAACACGCCACCTCTGTCTGTCTTGAGTTACTGTCATAGTGTACATTTGTACATTTGCCTTACAGTGTACATGTGTACATCTTTAGTTGTCCACATGTACTTTGGTTCACATGTACGCTTTCTAAACAAACATTAATGCATTTGTGAATTCCAACTTGTCTTGTATGTTGAATAACAATGTGTGTTTGTATTAATGTATACATATAAAGAGGGGGGGGGACGTTGATGTATTGTCTATAATCTGAAAATAAGTCAAGGTAAAATAGAAAATCATGTGCACAATAGAAACATGTGTACATGTTTGCAGTACGTTTAGTGTGTACAACAAACATACTTATATTATGTACTAGTCAAACTGTACATGTGTACACATTAAGATGTACTAATGTAGAAAATGTGTATTTTTCAGAGGATAAAAGTGTACATATTATGAGTTGAAGAGTGTACATGTGATAAAGTGCATGTGATGAATCTGAGTGTGATAACGTGAATAATGAAAACATCCAGGCTGAGAAAAACGGTTATGTTTAGAATATTTTTAACATGCACATAATCCAAAAAATGACAAAAAGTTGTTAATGAGGTGTAAGCGCTATCAATGTGTACAACAAAACGTACATAGGTTATGTGTATACAAACAGAAGTAAAGATGTATATATGTACATATCAGTTTTGCAAAGCCCTTGCTATACACTTATTCAAGTGTATTGGGAGCGTGTACATGTATACACATTAAGTTGTACTAATGTATAAAGTGTGTGTATTTTTTAGGGGACAGAGGTGTACACATTATGTGTTGTACATGTCGGCAAGGTGCGTACATATCTTGTGTGTGTGATGAGAGAACCGGGGAGAGGTGCCGGAGCACGGGTGAACGACTGACCTCTGGTTGTACCTGTTGACGTTGATCCTAGGTGTACACTGAAATTAGGTGTAAATGGTGCTCTTCTAGGTGTACGTGTGGACGATGATCCAAAGTGTCCATGTGAGTAAGGGGTGTGTGTCTTCTCTTCGTGCATGCGTGGACGCTGATCCAGAGTGTACATGTGGACCATCCCTCTGGTGTACACCGACAAAGTCAAGGTTTTTCTTCCAATATGTATCAGCTTGGCCTGATACACGAACAGTATGAACAAAAGCATCGCCTGTCATGCACTCATAGGTTTTTGAGGCTGTTTTTGGGACATGAATCCCGAGATAATCTCAACTGCATCGGACCCACCAAGTGTTTCCTCCAACAAAGGGTCCCAGAAGTCGTGGTCATGGCCACAAACAAGGACAAGTTCTGGAGATTGTGAATTTTCAGTTTCAGTCTCCTCTTCATTGTCAAACAACCAGATATCAAAGATGTTGTCAGGGTCCTCTTGAACATTTCTTCAAGCATCTCATCTCCGCATAATAGAGTTTCATGTTGAATAGAGACGCGATTGGTTTTTGAACGTTTTCTGAGTTTAGAACTTTATTGTTTTTGATGTTTTTAGAGGATAACGAGAATGGATCTTCAACAGAGAAAAAAATGAGTCTGAGTATGTTAACAAAATTTTTTTTAAAAAATAACAAAAAAAAGATTTTATTGTTTTTTACGTTTTCTGGGTTTAGAATTTTAACAATTAAAAGAAAAGAAAAAAGTAAAAAGAAACTTAAAAACTTCTGGTTACGTTTAGTTAATGGCAGTGTAAAGAAAAACTAACTAAATATAAAAGGGTGACCAAAAAGAAGTTTATAATTGTACTTTTTCAGGGACAACATAGTATTTAACCATCTAAAACTATCTTAGTAGCACAAAGTGCTCTATTATGTAATAAGAAGTCAAAAACTGCCCTAGAATGTAAATCACTCAAAATATTATAGCTTTGTCATAAGATGATCTAAGTATTTGCAACTTTAATCTTGGATCTAAAACAGCTCTCATAACTAGGATGAGATGGTTAGCCTACTACATGCTTTGTCAACCAGGTTCTGAAGCATAAGAAATCTGAGAAAATGAAAAAAGTGATGGACAATTTTTTTTTTTTTTTAAACATTTTTCAGTTTTACCATTGAAACCTAGTTCTAGATCTATGGTAATCGTCATGGCAGAGCATATTTGATTTCAAAATTAAGATTTGCGACTTTGTGGTTGTGGTCACGACTCACGAGAGTGACAAAAGAATTAGGGTAAAACAAAACCTAAAACCACATTGTAGGGTTTAGGGTATCCTATGGGTAATTAGCCATTGTTAACATCGCTAGGCACATGTCGTTTAGACCATATTTTCCTTTGCTACTTAATATTTAACGAAGCCGCGTCTCTCTCTCGGTCTTGGTCTCTGTCCCACCAATCACTTCCTTCTGTGTCTCTCTCTCAGATCTGCAGAGATTCTCCTCCTTTTGTGCATCTTTTAAAATCACCATGGTTGGACCTCTGGAATCTGATCATACAATTGTTGCCATGTCTGAAAAATTCGAAATCTTGTGTGATGATTTCGATCCAACCGCTGTAGTCACCGAACCGTTACCTTCCCCGGTAACAAACGGTGGAGGAGAAAGAGAAATGGTTCTCGGGAGGAATGTGCACACGACGTCTCTCGCCGTGACAGAACCAGAGTCGAACGACGAATTCACCGGAGACAAGGAAGCTTACATGGCTAGCGTTCTCGCTCGTTACCGGAAAACTTTGGTTGAACGAACCAAATATCATCTAGGTAAACAAATAACGGTAGATCCTAGGCTAAGAATCTGTTTGAAATGATGATTATGATGTAGGCTATCCATATAACTTGGATTTCGACTACGGTGCGCTTGGGCAGTTGCAGCATTTCTCCATTAACAACCTCGGAGATCCGTTTATCGAAAGCAACTATGGAGTGCACTCTAGGCCTTTTGAAGTTGGCGTCTTGGATTGGTTTGCTCGTCTCTGGGAGATTGAAAGAGATGACTATTGGGGTTACATCACTAACTGTGGCACAGAAGGAAACCTTCACGGCATTTTAGTTGGGTACGTTTTGTTTTGTTTTGTTTGTTTGTGTGATCGGTTTTCAATCGGTTCTTGATATTCTTTTTTTCAGGCGAGAGATGTTAGCTGATGGGATTCTGTATGCGTCGACTGAATCGCATTACTCTGTGTTTAAGGCAGCTCGTATGTATCGAATGGAATGTGAGAAGGTTGATACGCTTATCTCGGGGGAAATCGACTGTGATGATCTGAGAGGAAAGCTGTTGGCTAACAAAGATAAACCCGCGATTCTTAATGTTAACATAGGTTTGTGTTTCTCTTTGTTACTGTGTTTGGGAAAAGGTTTGAGTTCTGCAGATGCTTGTTATTTCTTGCAGGAACAACGGTTAAAGGAGCCGTTGATGATCTCGACCTTGTAATCAAAACTCTTGAAGAGTGTGGGTTCTCACATGACAGGTTCTACATTCACTGCGATGGAGCTCTGTTTGGACTTATGATGCCTTTTGTCAAACGTGTAAGTGTACAGTCTTCAGTCATACCATTGTAACTGTGCTCTGACGAATCTTTTTATGTAGGCACCAAAAGTCACGTTCAATAAACCGATAGGGAGTGTGAGTGTGTCGGGCCACAAATTTGTCGGGTGTCCAATGCCTTGTGGTGTTCAGATAACAAGAATGAAACACATCAAAGTCCTATCTAGTAACGTTGAGTACCTGGCGTCAAGGGATGCAACAATCATGGGAAGCAGAAACGGGCATGCTCCTTTGTTCCTTTGGTACACTCTAAACCGGAAAGGGTACAAAGGATTCCAGAAAGAAGTTCAGAAATGCCTGAGAAATGCCCATTACCTTAAAGACAGAATCCGTGAAGCTGGGATCAGCGCCATGCTCAACGAGCTTAGCAGCACTGTTGTCTTTGAAAGGCCCAAAGATGAAGAATTTGTTAGAAGGTGGCAGCTCGCTTGCCAAGGCGATATAGCTCATGTGGTGGTGATGCCAAGTGTTACAATCGAGAAACTCGATCATTTTCTGAAAGACCTGGTCGAACACAGATCGATCTGGTGTAAGGACGGATCTCAAACACCATGCCTTGCAAAGGATGTAGGAACCAACAACTGTGTCTGTCCAACTCACAAGTGACCGCGCAGTTTCACCATATCTTTGGCATTTCTTTGTTTCTGGTTTAAATTTCTATTCGTTGCAGTCACAAGTTTTTCGTAAAAGTTTTCAGTTTCACTTCACTTATTAATAAAAGTCATGATTTTAAAACCACTGTGTGATACGACCTATGCATTTTAGATACTTAGTGCTAGACTAGACTTTGTGTAAATATGTTTGCTATAAAGATTTCTGGAGAAATATTACAGTAGTTACTACTCTTAAGATGTGAAGACCGTGATATTGACATGAACATACACCTCCATAGACATACAATCAAACTACTAACACAAACCATAAACACATACATAGATACATACATCCAATATAGCTCCCCAAATGAGTAACTAAGCTAGGATTGGGAACTTAGCCTCTCTTGGTGAAATCCATGAAGGTCGATGGCTGCCCATTTGTGCTCATCTGCTGGTTTTTGTTGTTCCCCAACTGAGATGAGAATTGTGCGCGGTTGATGTTGAATGAATTTCCGTTCCCTTGGGAAATTTCTCCAGCGGCTATCTTGAGTCGGTTCAGTTCTCCCCGCAGTGCTTCATTCAAAGCTGCAAGTTACACCGGACAATATTATGTCTGTATCAAAACATTGGTTTATATTATATGCAAAGCTGCTTTTTCAGAACGACTCAGTGAAAAGTGGCTCACCATCCCTAAGTTCAGCTTGTTGTTCTAATGCTTGCAACCGCATTTTGAGGTGTTTGTTTTCAGTGGTCAGGTCTGATGTTCCTCTCTGCCCAATATACACAAAGAGCACAGGTTAGAATGGCTACATAAGTGCGCAAACACACGAAATATGCTCACCAGAAAAGAAATCACTTTATACAAAAATCACTAAAGCATTTTTCTTTGTTGTTACTTATATGACATGTTGGGTTCAACATAACAAGGACATATTGTCTACTAGTAAGAATCAAAAACAATTCTTCCTTTATTGATCATGAATTCTTGGTTAATGTCAATAATACAACAACAAAGTTGTAGAGATCTCTTAACCAATTGGTAAAAGACTAATCTGTTCTCTCTTCTTTATTTAAACTATTCCTCTGCCTATTATATATTTGGTCCGAGTAACAAACAGATAAACTCTCTAAACACACAAAAAAAAAAGAGTAATCTTAAGCACATTAGGCCTCAATTACAAGTTATAAGCTATGGAAATGAATCAAGCCAGTACAAGCACAACCCATTTATATCTCCAAATACAACTCAGATCAACATAGCAGGTAACGTTGAGGCATTGGATACATAAGCACAAACAATGGTTAAAAGAAATGGTGGGCTTGACCAAGTCATTACCTGTAACATAGTGACTTGAGCAGACAGAGTAGTTGCTTCGTTCTGAAGTGTCTGTACTTTCCTCTCCAGCTCACCAGTATACTTGATCTTCCTCTCTTTTGACCTGGCAGCCGATTGCCTATTTGCTAGAATCCTATCATCACAAAGACTTATGAATCAAAGAATGTTTGAAGAAAAAAAAAAAAAACTCTAATTTCTGAGGATACTTACCGTTTAGCTCTTTTGGGATCAAGCAACGCAAGCTCGGCGAGTCTGTCACTAGCCATACCCATGTTCTTCTTAGCACCGTCTTTGCAGTTGACGGCGGCGAGAATCGAGTCCATGTTAAACGAACCCGAACTTGTGGCTCCATCCATAGAATTACTCCGATGATGATAACCTTTTCTCCCTCCAGAGCTTGTAGGTCGGGCGAATTGAGTATCCTCAGTGGCCGTTAGATCGTCGAAGAAATTGGATTCGGAATCAACAGAGAAGCTTCGAACGTGACGGCCAGGAGGAAGAGGAATGGGCGGAGCACCGTTGGATGAGGTTTCTTCCGGAGGAGAATCGACGGCCATCGGAGACGGTTGTGGTTGTGGTTGAGGTGTTGGAGCGTTGAGGAAATCGAGAGAAGAGAAATCAACATCGGAAGGATCGAAAAGGAGGAGATCGTCGATTGATTCGCCGGAGAAGAAAGTGTCGGAGCGAGCTCGACGGTGATGAGAGATACGCTGACGTGGAGCTTCTGGCATACGTTCGATTTCGCTTAGAATCGATGATTGGTTTGCTCTCAGGGAAGGCTCCATCGATTTCGGCGGCGAGGTTTGGGTTACTCTGTTTCAGTAGTTTATTATACCTACCGCATGAGAGAAAGTCCTTCAAGACAAATTGACACGAGAGTTTTGTCAAGTAGGGACATATTTCATTTGGTCTGCGTTTATTCTCCAAACTTACCAGTTAGCACGATTAGAAGAAAAACATTTTAAACCCCAAATAGTAAAATCCAATATAAACGTCTTTTTTTGGTTGGTGTACTAACTCCACTTCAATAGAAATAAAAAATCATTTAACTTTTAAATTTGATTAAAATAAATCAACTTTTCAATAAACCAAAAAACTCTCAATTTTTTATTAACAAATCATTTTAATTATAAACTTTTGTTTATCATATTATTAGGGTAGGTCCTCGCTATCCACATGATGTACTTTACGTGTAACAAATATAACTATGTAATTTTATATGAGAAATTCTCTTGGATAGCCCTTTTTAGTTTGTTTGTCACAAAAATAGTTCTTAAGGAAAAAAATGACCAAAATGTTTTTTTAGAAGCTAAAAAAATCATTTATATGCATTTATACCCTTAGGGTTAACTAATTTGCACTTTAGGGTTTAGAGTTAAGGGGTGGGTTTGGGGTTAGGGTTTCAAATTTTAAAAAAAAAATTAAAAAAAAATCAAAATTTCAAAAAAAAAAAAAGAATATTTTGGTCATTTTATTTTTTTAGGGCTATTTTTGTGATAAAAACTTAAAAAGGGCTATTTAAGAGAATTGCCCATTTTATATTTCTTTGTGTTTATGTGTGTATTATATAAAATTTTGGAAGAAAAATTTATAATAATGTTTATGGTTTTTGACAATGTTACTGTATGTAATGCTTATGTATGTTAAGATTATTATGTTTGATTTCGACGTTTGTGTCTACGTTAATAGATTGTGGCATATAACATATTATAGTGGATAGATGAAGTGTATTTAGTGCTCTTGTTGTAACTTTTTTGATAATTTTGAATCCAAAATTAATTGATTAATTATGGTTTCCTATATTGAGTTATTAAAAATAATTTTATGGTCCTCATGATTATTATTTATATGGATGGATTGGAGTCATGTTTGCATTTTGTTACGGTTTATGTTAGACTAAATATAATATTTAAAAACTGAGTAAAACAGTGAAAATGTAAAACTATTTTTTTGTAGGGCAATCTCTCAAATAGCCATTTTTAAGTTTTTGTCAAAAAAATAGTCTCGAAAAATAAAATGACCAAAATAACATTTTTTATTTTGAAATTTGAAACCCATCCCAAAATCCACTCTTTAACTTTAAACCCTAAGTCTAGATTAGTTAACCCTAGGAGTATAAATGCATATAAATACATTTTTTAGCCTTTAATAAAACTTATTTTGGCCATTTTATTCCTTAAGAACTATTTTTGTTAACAACAAACAAAAAGGAGCTATCTAAGGGAATTTCTCCTTTTTTGTATTATAAATTAACACTTAAATGTATAGTTATAGAATTTTGTTTCAAATATTTTAATTCGTTTAAGGTCGTTGCATAGCTGTAAAGAAGGTACCGTTAATGCATAAATAATTTACGTCTTTTAAAGATCTATTATATTTATTTACTATTATATAAATAGTTTAATTATATTTTTTATTTTCTATTAGTTTCTTAATTTCTACAGTTTTAATTGAATATTTTGTAGATTTGTAAATAAATAATATTTTTTGATAAATATAAATAAATTTAATATTTAAAATAAAGTTATATTTTATGAAACTAAAAATACTCAACTAACAATAAAATGATAAAGATAGATATAAATTATTTTTTCTTCCATGTAGTAAAACTCCAACTATTTTAAAAAAATATTTACATTCAAGGTCACTTTATGTTTTATATTACATTATAGATCAGTTCTAGCTAACTGGACACTTTTCTCAGTTTTCAAGACCCTTTTTCATCTTTTAACATGTAGAAAAACCAACGATACCCTTCTACTATTATTTTTTTATTAATATTTAATGAGATATTAGTTAAATATCATGTGGCCAGAAAATATTAAGGTAGCCAATTTTCACTAAAAGAGCACGTGGTCTGAAATCCATTATTTTTTCTAATTTGTTTTATCTCTTTCAATCTCTTTCTCCCTCTTCCGACGAGGTTTCAAAGTCTCTTCAAAGTTGTGATCTCTATTCAAATTGTGTACATCCCTCTGATCTTAGTATTTTGTTGATGAGATTCATCAATCAGCATATGGGTTTAAAATATAATTGGTCAGATTTTAGTATCATTTCATTTTGTCTTTTTTTTTCTCTGAGATTTCGATTCATGCTTATGACCTGATTGGTGAGTTTACTTTATTTCTTATGTTTCCGATCAAACTCTTTGGTAGATGAAAACTTTGTTGTTCCTAGATTGAATCTAAAGTGACTACAAAATCTTTGTGTTCTCTCAATTTAGGTGATCAGATTTTTGAGATTCAGTCAAATATGATTCATCATCATCCTTGTCACATTTGAGTCGGTATGTATGAGTTATGTGGTGTCAAGTTCGTGTTCATTGTTTCTTATGAAAGTTAGTTCCTTTTTATGTAATGGTCAAAATCGTATTAATTTGATCTTGTTCTGATTCTTCTGAACCATCAATATTGGATCTTTCTATCAAAGTGTGTTATTTCAGATTTGGTCTTTTGTTTCCCAGCTGTACGAAACACTCGATTTCTATTTCTTGATGGGGGAAGGGATATAACTCAGCGATAGAGTGTCACCTTGACGTGGTGGAAGTCAGATTTGGTCTTTTGTTTCCCAGCTGTACGAAACACTCGATTTCTATGTCGTTTAACAAGTTTGCATTTTTTTTTTTTTTTTGCAGGCTTTGCAAGTCTCTCATTTACAAGTTAGATCTCAATAAAGATCTTCATTTTGTGTAGCTGATGTGCATGTGATGCTAGGGAAACTAGGTGTTCTTTCTCCCCCTGCAAATTTACTTATTAGGACACTCTAAATCACTGTGTCCATGTTGATACCACGCCTTAACTCTTGTGTTTTTAAAATGTTTTTGTTTTATTTTTTCTAAGCTTTTAGATTTATGTGTATATGAATGCTTTAAACATTTGCAATATCATTTCTTTTTCAGATATTGTCACCCACATAGACTATCCATATGTACATTATACTAGGACAGTACATGTGTACACCTAATTTATATTGTACACGTAAATGATTGTGTACACATTTCTCAAACACATTTTTTGTTTTTTCTTCTTTTTTCATCTAAAAAGACAAGCCTCTGCACTGTCTGGTTTAGGGGTATTGTCAATCGATGGATTTTGTACATAAATGAACTAGAGTATCAGCTTAAAAAGTTTACAAGTATCCACATATTTTACTATCCATATGTACATTGAGTACCATGTACACATATCTTGCATTATTTACATGTACAACGAAATAAAATTCATATGTACAAAATTCATTTTTAATTTTTAATTTTGCACCGTGCAACACAATACAAACCCGATATAAAACCTAACCTAAAGATAAAGTTCCAGATCCTAACTAGACACTCGACTCTACAACACTAACTACTAGTACCGGCGATCCGACCTAAATGGCTTAGGATCCCTAGTACTAAGATCTATTCAACTAAATAACAATATCATAACAACACAACCAGTTAGTCACTCCCTTACCAAGATCTTACTAACCTCAATCAACAAGATTAATTAAACAAGCAAGCATTTAATTAATCTAACAATCAATCTACTTAATCAAACCGTTACCCAGATAGTTCAGCCTCCTGCTATGAAACTATCTTTAAAGATAACGGGAACCTGTACTCAACCATATCAACAAGCAATAATAGAAAACATGATGCATCCTAGTCCTAGTCAGGTTATTAACTCAGCCTTAATTCCTTTCATCTCAACTAGCCCGTGCTAAGCTGAGTCCGGTTCAATAAAATAACCCTAAGGACTCTACCATGCAATAGTTTGAGAATACTACTCTATATGCAACTCGATCTATCCTAAGTTCCAAGTGAGACTCAAGCATAACCAGAAAACTATCCTAAATTCCAAGTGGAATTCAAAGAAAACTAACTCACAAAACTAACTTAAATTCCACGTGGAATTCAAAGAATACCAACTCACAAAACTAACCTAAATTCCAAGTGGAATTCAAACAAACTAACTCACAGTGTTCTATGCCCATAAGCAGTTGGTTTAGGCAGAGCTTCCGCATAACAATCGTAGAAAATCTTTGATTGGACAGAACTCGACTTCTCGCTGAAATATCATACTTCAGAAATGACTACATTCTTAAAACGACTTCTTTCTCTCTCTCTCTCTCTCTCTCTCTCTCTCTCTCTCTCTCTCTCTCTCTCTCTCTCTCTCTCTCTCTCTCTCTCTCTCTCTCTCTCTCTCTCTCTCTCTCTCTCTCTCTCTCTCTCTCTCTCTCTCTCTCTCTCTCTCTCTCTCTCTCTCTCTCTCTCTCTCTCTCTCTCTCTCTCTCTCTCTCTCTCTCTCTCTCTCCACGTTTTTCAATTGATTTTGGTGTGTGATGGATGTCTGAAACTGAAGTGAGGGCATGGGTATTTATAGAAACCTTCAGCTAGTAATATCGAGCCACACCAGCGATTGTGTGTCAGCCCGCATGCTTCCGGTCGCATGCGCGCTGATACATGGTACACACATGTTGTGAGGCATGTCTCAGACACATGCAGGATGACACCACTTACGTCCACATGTCTCTCAGCATGGCTGAAGTCCATGTGTCGCGACACACCGCCCCCTACATGTTGATCAACATGCTTCAGTTGCATGTGCGGCGATACCTTGTGCTTTGACATGTCAAGCTGCATGTGCTGCTTCCATGCATGGCAACACCTCGTGCTTGTGTATACAAAGAGATTGCTAGGAAGTTGACACCACGTCCTGATCACATGCAAAGAGACACCTCGAGCTTCTCGGTTCATTTGTCTGATTTTGACCCTTCTGGTGAATTTTTGACCCGCGATCAATCCCTAGTAATCTTCCGCTCCCGTTATGATGCGCTGAATATTTCTAATAAATTCCAAATGAATTCTGACCTTGACAGAAAATATTTTCCGAGCCTCCGGCTTCCCCGAGAAATTCCATAATACCAAAATTAGGGTTTTCGCCCAACTTCGGGTTTTCCCGCCGTGCTTTAATTCCGTCGTGCTTTCTTCCTGTCCTTCTTAATTCCCTTCGTGCTTTCGGCTTATTATGTCTCCAAAATATATATTTTGTTGATACGAAGTAATTCCCGCAAACGTTGTGCTTTGGAAATGCTGTGCTTGTAAAACGTCGTGCTTCCAAAAATGTGATACTTCCAAAACATTCTTATGATCAATCTAACACATTGTCTAACCATGTTCGAGCAGCTTATTCGACTCATGGTTCACTCATGATCAATTCTTCGACCATCTTGTACTTCAAAATTTCTTGATCGATCCTTATTGCCCGCGACTCGACCACCAAGTAGATGCTCGACCAATTTCTATTTTTCTCCAAATCATATTAAGTTTTTTTGTGATGGAAACTTATCACTCCTCCAATTGCTTTGATTCCCAAAAGCTTGGCTTCAAATTCAATTTTGTTTTATCTCGACCATTTTACCCCTTCGGGAGGGTTACTACAGTTGGGGTTTAGAGTTTACGTGGGGCTTAGGGTTTATTTGATTCGTGTTTTGAAAATTAATTTCAAATATAGATTTATATACTTAACAATTCAAATGAGTATTTAACAAATTAATTTTAAATAAAACGTACTTATTATTTCAAACATAACTTAAGTATTACAAAAAAATATATATTACATAAGAACTCATAAGTATATTACATAACCACTTATAAGTATATTACAAATTTCTTATTTCAAACATAATTTTACTAGGAATTTGAATCCAAATCTGAATCAGAATCGGTACATGATTCTTCTAACTCATCTTCCGAGACATATTCATCATTGGACGGAGGCACATGTGATAAATCATAGCCAGAATCATCTGCTACAACATGTGTTTCAACCCGTATCATTTCATTTACTGCAAAAAGTGCTTGTATGTATCTTCTTGTAATGCTTCAAGAGAAACTTCAGATGTTTCTCGAACTCCTCTTGGGAAAACTTTTTTACAAGCCCACCAATCGTTTGGCAAAGTCCGACGAACCCGTGGATACCGAATGAAGCATACTTGGTCACAATTACCAGATAATATGAATGGATCATATTTCTGGTACTGTCCACGTGGTGACACATCAACGATCCCTGATTTATGTATCCGCATTCCTCAACCTACTGTTGTATCAAACCACCTACACTTGAAAACCATGGCCTTTAGACCAACAAAGCCAAAATACTCAATCGTCATCATGTCCTTGATCAACCCGTAGTAGTCAGTGTCGGTGGTTACACGAACATTAACGCCATAGTGTTGGGTTCTTCTATCTTGGCCATGGCTATGTGTGTGAAAGCAATATCCTCGTAAAAAATAAATTGGCCAGGATTTATAATTGCGTTGGGGTCTTTGGACGAAATCCAACATCCACAATGGAAATTTGTATTGTTTGCTAGCTTCTTCAAACTGTAGAACAAGTGTAAATAATGTTAAGGGCATTGCAATATTCAAGTATTTTCAAAAACTACAAATAATCTTACATAATTCTTCACCCATCCCGCAAAAAATGATCTTTCGCTATATGTAGGTCATTATTGGTAATATTTGGATTTTCCTCCGCCATGCATCCCTTAAAAATCCTATGAAGTTACAAAAAAATGTTAATAACAAAGAAAATTTGTTACTAATGTGACGTATATAAAAATATAAGTGATACCTTTCGTATGGCTCAAATGCTTCACAATTGAGCAACATAAACATTTGCAGGAATGTATAGTCATCATCACTGATCCATCTCTCTTCGCATTTTCCACTAACTCGACCTTCATGGTAAAACAAGTTTGGCACATCTCCATCGAGGTACGTAAATCGAATTTCTCCAGGCTGGGAAACTTCAGCCTCAACTTCTGGCTTCCCAAAGTAATTTGCAGAAGCTGTATAAATCTCTTCATTAACACACTGTGCGACTATAGAACATGCTATATGTGCCTTGTTCTTAACTTTCTTTTTTAGATGGTACATGTATCTTTCGAAAGGATACATCCATCTATACTGCACTTGACCACCTAAAGCAGCTTCATCAGGGAGATGCACAACTAGATGTTCCATAACATCAAAGAACAAAGGTGGAAAAATCTTCTCCAAATTACAAAGCTTCACCGTAATATTTTCTTTTAGCGTGGCAACATCTTAGTTCTTCAATATCTTTGCTGACATATCTCGAAAGAATAGTGCTATTTCTACACAAATTAAAAGAAGTTAGAAGATAATAAAACTTTAACAATTTACAGTTATATGAAATAATATTTACTTTAAGTTACCTGAAATTGCAATATGCACATTTTTGGGAAGTATTTCCTTAAACGCAAATGGGAGAAGTCGTTGCTTGATGACGTGATAATCATGGCTTTTCAAGCTTGAAATCTTCAAATTTTTTGCGGCCTGGGAATCAGGGATGGCAGGATGGATGGTGGAAGCTTGATGGATCAACCGAATGGATTGATCGGGTGGGCAATATGAGTGGAATGCAAGATGTAAACCTGAAACAAATGCAAAACAAATAAGATGTGGTTTATGATATGAATTAAACAAGATAAATAAACATGTAAAAGGGATAGATAAGATGGAATTAGGCTGCTGGATGTGTATCACTCTCAGCCTAATCAAAAGATGGATTGAAGTGGGTTGAGATGGTGCTTTGCTTGCTGGATGTGTATCTCTCTCAAGCTTGGCAATTGGATGGGATGGATGAAATGGATTGATAGACACCACAAGGATCTATGGAAGGGATCCTTGATAAGCCTGGATGCTCTGGAGATGCTTCACACACTCTCAAAAGACTTAGAACAATAGTTTTAAGAAAACTAGAAAAACTGTAATTTTATTCATAAAAGTTCAAGGGTGTATCTTACAATGAAACAAAGACTGGAGCTTTATATGCTCGACCTAGACAGACTCTAACAGTCATAAAATGACAAAGGAAAGAAATAAAAATCGAAATCAAAGTCTTGGATGAGAAGGCTTTGATGGCTCCTTGAAACAAGCCTTTTTGGAGGTTTAATGGTGAGAATCTTGTATCTGGATATATTGGTGAAGTATCCATGAAATAATAACTCCTGATTGATGAATAAACTCTCAAAGGTTTTTAAAGCTTCTGGTTCAAAGGAATATAGCCGTTGGTCCTTGTCCCCTTTGGTTTGGAGATTTTCCTTAAAACATATCGGTTTGGCCAATTTAAGCAAACCGAGATTAGCTTCTGGTTGAATTGAGATCCGCCTGATCTGATGGGTGCTCTGGTGCATATTGAGGCTCCTGGATAATCTGGCAATGACTCCAAAACGTTGTAGTTTTGATGGCTGGGTCATTTTTGAGTTAAGGCTCCAAATCTGCATGCATCCAAATAAGGTAAGTTTGAGTAAATGTGGATCTTCCTGATCCAATGCTTGCTGGTGAATGGTAGGTTTTCTTTAATGTCTTCTGGTTTGGATTGAACCAAATCGAATTGGTTGAAGGCTTCCCCAATCTGATGTTGGTTTGGCCGGTTTTGAGCAATTGGGTGAACCAAGTGGAGCTCCTGCTTGGATTGGATCTTAGGCTTGGTTCTTCTTGATCTGGACTCCTAAAAGGCCCTCCTTGACATAATAAATGCCTTTTTTCGAAGCTCATTCGTGTTTGGACATGGATGGACCCAAATATGGCTGAACTGGCCCATTGGAGGCAGAGAAGAAGACCGGATTTGTAAAATCCATAACTTCTTGTTACGATAAGATTTTCGTGAAATTCCAATTTTCCTGGACTCCTTCTTGAGTGTAGAATCCATGAAAATTTGATTCATGCCAAAAATCCCTCTGGTTGTCGAGATATGCTCCTTGGACTGAACCTATATCGCTGGCATCGCCTAGATGGTTGGTTTGGGCAACTTGGTGAACCTCTGGTTGACATGATGATTTGATGGCCTCATCATACCCTCCCTCTTGACAAATTTTCGACCTCGAAACTGGATAATCTGCACCAAGATAGAGCAAGTCAGCTTTCATTCTCTTTTGAGATTCTAAGGTCTTACCTTGGTATTGTTTTGATTTGGTAATGGGTTGGGCATCAGGTGGTTCTTCTTTGAGAAGATGAGACATGATCACGCCTTTTCCTTGGACATGGTCAGTTAATATTTTCTGGAGTTGATGGTCCTCCACATTTCTGGTAGACTCCTTCTTGACCATCATTGGGGCTGATTCTCCAAGCAACAAAAGAGTATCCGATGGGATTTCTTTGAAGTTGTCTTCCTTGCAACCTGAAAAATTCTCAACATTCTGGACAAAAACCAAGTGAATTATATCTAATACTGAAGTTTTATAGGCAGAATGTTTCATGGTCGAATTTACCTTGGGTGCATCAGCATGATGAAGATTTATATTCTCCTTTGGACAGGTTTGGTTTAATGGCTGCCTTTCTTGCAACTTTGACCTTGGTTAGTATGAATCTCCACTTCTTTTATTTCTGGATCAAAACTTCTTGGCAAAGACAAGTGCATTGCATCTTGAAAATCAAGTGATAAGGACATTTTAAAGCTGGAGAAACTTTCCTTACCTTTGCTGAATTCAAATGGCAATGGTTCAGCACTTCTTTGATCTAGTTTCTGGACAGCATCTACTAGCATGATTGATGAGGCTCCTTCTTTTAAGATTTGATCACGGTTTGGATGTCCTCCTTCTGGTATTATCCCTGTATGAAAACATCTTGGCAAGGACAAGTGGATTATACCAAAGTAAAAGAATTTATAAAATGAAGACAAAAAACAAAGAACCTTAATTTCAGTTGTGGCAACAAGAAAGTCTTTTTCTTTGTTTGGCTTGTTATCACCTTGGTCTCCTGTACCTATTTCACTTCCCCTTGGACAAGACAAGTATATTAATCTTGTCATGGAATTATTAATAGCATGATGGTCTAAAGTGAAAATTACCTCAGGCTTTAGCACTTGAACAATCTTTTGTTCAGATTTTGGTTTCCAATTGTTGTGTGGATTTGGCATGAGATCATGCTCTGGTTCGGCCCATGGAACTTCAGTAAGTGTATGGCTCTCATGTTTTATCCCTGTACCAAGAGTATACACGTTTAAACCAGTATCTAAAGGTGGTGTTAGACACGTACCTTGACTTGATACTTTGATCACTGGTTTTGCTTCTTTAAGCAACTTCGATTGCTTTTCCTTCTGGTCCATTAGAAGGCTTGCTCCTGGTGGTTCATCTCCTATGAATTCATGTTCCTTAATTCCTGTTACAGCACCTCTTGACAAAGACAAATGCATTATACAAGAATTTTGAACCAATAAATTAGATTGAATAAAACTATCACTCATAATAGATAAATCAGCTTTCTTTTCTAGTGATGTTTCTTTCAATAACTTCTTAGTAGGACAAATCACAGCAAAGTGTCCTTTCTCTTGACATCTATAACAAGTGTGATCATTATCAAGGTAAGAAGACTTACCTTGGCCAGTGTTGGTCGGATTGGACAGCATGTAGGGGCTGGACATGGCCTCTTTAGGCGATATGATCTGTATTGTGCCTTGAGTCTTATTCTGGTCCATCACAAGAATTACTTCTGATGTTTCTTCTTTATTGGATTTTGACTCTTCAAGACCTGTAATAACACTTTTGGACAGATACAAGTGCATCATACAAGTGGTTGGTGATTTATGAACCAAATTATCAAGTGTAGGACTTACCTTAGCCTTTACTTGCTTAGTATCTTGCACTGGTTTTTCTTTGATCCTGTTCAAAGTGTTTAGGCCGACACTTTTATTCACCTCCATGACCTATAGGATGTCACTGTTATGGTCTAAGCAATGGACAATGGTGTGCCCCTTGTTTGGCTGCAAGTGGGGTTGTTGAGGCAAGCCTCTTGGACCTCCTTGTGGAACAACTTCTCTTGCTTCTTTAGAACCATGAGTTGGATACCTCCTTGGGTATAGTTCCTGGATTTCAGAACTTGTAAAGTCTGGTGCAAACTCATACCTCATGACTTCCTTAAGGGCTCTCCACGTTTTGATAGTTGGTTCCTTGTAAAACCGCCTACCATCTTCTTCTTATACCCACCATTTAAAAGCATCATCTTTTAAGTGATCAATGTCATAAGACAACCTCTCCACTTTATGGATGTTGTTGTAGTAAAACACTAATCAAGGTTTCTCTCCCATCTTAGGTAACCTCTTTTTCCTGAAAATTTAAAGAGTTTAACTTTATCAGCAAAAGAGTTATAATCAAACCGAGAATTAATAACATGATGGTTGTGGGTTTTAGAAGTTGGATTCGGATTGATCCTTGAAGGATCTGGTGGCTTTGGCTCAACATAGACAGTGATACAGGCTGGGATGCTGGAGTGTGCCGAGGTATCGACCGAGGTTCACCCTGGTCGATTGGATCGGACCGGACGGGCTGATCGGCTGGTTCCGGGACGGGCATGCCGATAGGTGCGGTCGGGCCGATTAGTACCTAAAGCACAAAACAAGATTCTTATGAGATTTTTATGGATTTTTATGAATGAAAGACAATAAAACTAAGATAACTAGGCAGGATGAATGGAAAGGAAGCGATGGCCTAAAGATGCAATAAAAGAACAAGTAAAACTAAGAGGGATAGAGATGGAGGTGGGATCGTATTG
>MU107683.1:5227-43103 GCA_012274485.2 Sinapis alba | reverse complement strand
TGAAGAAAGCCATCTATGGACTGAAGCAATCACCAAGGGCCTGGTACCACAAACTCAGTACAACTCTAAATGGAAGAGGCTTTGTGAAATCTGAAGCTGACCATACTCTCTTCACGCTCACCAGTCCAAAAGGCATTGTGGTGATCTTAGTGTATGTGGATGATATCATAATCACAGGAAGTGACAAGGAAGGTATCCTATTAACTAAATCTTTTCTTAAATCATCATTTGATATCAAAGACTTGGGTGAGTTAAAGTACTTCCTAGGAATAGAGATATGCTGATCTAAAGAGGGGCTGTTTCTATCCCAAAGGAAGTACACACTTGATTTGTTGAGTGAGGCAGGTGATCTAGGTGGAAGAGCTTCCAAGGCACCACTAGAAGATGGTTACAAGGTCTTGCGTGAGGGGGAGATTGAGGACAAGCCATATGGAGATGTCAAGAGATATAGAAGAATGGTTGGGAAGCTGATCTACCTTACAATCACAAGACCAGATGTGTGTTTTGCAGTCAATCAAGTCAGCCAGCACATGCAAGCTCCTAAGCTACACCATTAGAACATGGTGGAGAGAGTTCTGAGGTATCTTAGAGAGGCACCAGGGTAAGGAGTTTGGATGGGTTGTAACAAGAGCACTGAGATAGTAGGGTACTGTGATGCTGATTGGGCTGGAGATAGGGTGGACAGGAGGTCCACGACAGGCTACTGTACCTTCATTGGAGGCAACTTAATCACTTGGAAGAGCAAGAAACAGAAGATATTATCATGCTCCAGTGCTGAGGCTGAGTATAGAGCAATGAGGAAGCTCACAAGTGAACTGATTTGGATCAAGAACCTGATGAGAGACTTGGGCATTGAGACGACCACACCTATCACAATGCATTGTGATAATCAAGCAGCCATCCATATAGCATCCAACAATGTGTTTCATGAAAGGACCAAGCACATAGAAGTGGATTGTCATAAGGTTAGACAAGCTGTGGAGCAGAAAATTATCCTACCATGCTACACTAGAAGTGAAGATCAGTTGGCAGACATCTTCACCAAAGCAGCAAGCACCAAGGTCTGTGAGTTCATACATTTCAAACTTGGACTCATGGAACTCCCATCTCACTGATCCTCTCAGGCATGAGGTGTTCTACTCTTTTTCCTTGGCTTGGTTTTTATCCCGTGTGGTTTTTCCAAGCTAAGGTTTTAATGAGGGAATGCTTCATGGTTTCCAAGCTTGACCAGTCCCTGTGGTCAAGCTTGAGGGGGAGTGTTGAGATGAAGCAATAAAGATCAAGAGGAATGGTTGATTCGAATTAAGTTAGGAGTTAACTTGGGAACCAAGGCTGTCTGTACAACCTAGAGTGCCTTCAAAGGCAAGCAAGTGTTGTGCCTGGTTGCATGAGCTAAAGAAGGTCCAAGGAAACTTACTATATTGTATTGATATTGACAAAGGAGGAGGGAGAGCTGAGAGAGCTGTTGGAGAAGCAGGACCACAAGGTCACATGTTGGGACAGGATCAAGGACCTGTCACTTTCACACTGTCTGGGCGTGCACTGATCATACCAGACTGCCCTGACCACACCAGACTGCCCTGACCACACCAGACTGCTCCCCTGATCACACCATACTGCCTTCCCTTTGTTTATTAATTTATCTTGTCAAGTAGCTCCTTTGTTTGCCTTTAAATATGCTTGTAACATGTTCTGAATTAAGCAAGTGAATAAGAAAGACTTCTCTCTAGGCTCATTTCGAAATCCCCTCTCTCTCTCTCTAGTTCTTCATGTGTTCTTCATGTTCTTCCTTAGTTACTCTCTAATTCTCTAATTCTCACAGATAGTCCATGGTCCGTTGAATTAAATTTTTCCATTCAGTACAGATAAGGCTGATCATATCAGCCTATCAGTACATTTAAGTCAATTTTTCATGGCCTGATGGACCAGTCTGGACAGTCCTTGGTCCTTCCAGGCAGTACGGATGGCTAACCGTATAAGCCTATCAGTATATATGGGCCATTTTTCATGTACTAATGGGACCAGTCAGGACAGTCCATGATCCGTTGAGTTAAATCCTTCCATTATGTACAGATAAGGCTGGTCATATCAGCCTATCAATATGTATGGGGCAATTTTTCATGGCCTGATGGACCAGTCTGGACATTCCTTGGTCCTTCCAGGCGGTACGGATGGCTGATCGTATCAGACTATCAGTACGTATGGGTCATTTTTCATGTACTGATGGCACCAGTCCGGACAGTCCATTGTTCGTTGAGTTAAATCCTTCCATTCAGTACGGATAAGGCTGATCGTATCAGCATGTCGGTATGTATGGGTCAATTTTTTATGGACTGATGGACCATGTTTGGACAGACCTTGGTCCTTCCAGGCAGTACGGTTGGCTGATCGTAGTAGCCTATCAGTACGTATTGGTCATTTTTCATGTACTGATGGGACCAGTCCGAACAAACCATGGTCCGTTGAGTTAAATCTTTCAATTCAGTACGGATAAGACTTATCATATCAGCCTATCTGTACATATGGGTCAATTTTTCATGGCCTGATGGACCAATTTGGACAGTCCTTGGTCCTTCCAGGCAGTACGCAAATTTGATCGTATTAGCCTATCAGTATGTATGGGTCATTTTTCATGTACTGATGGGACTAGTCTGTAGTACATGGTCCACTGTGTTAAATCCATCCTTTCAGTACGGATAAGGCTGATCATATCAGCATGTCAGTACTTAGGGGTCGATTTTTCATGGCCTGATGGACCATTATGGATAGTCCTTGGTCCCTCCAGGCAGTACGGATGGCTGATCGTATAAGCCTATCAGTACGTATGGGTCATTTTTCATGTACTGATGGGACCAGTCTGGATTGTCCATGGTCCGTTGAGTGAAATGCTTCCATTGAGTACGGATAAGGCTGATCATCTCAGCCTATCGGTACGTACGGGTCAATTTTGTAAGCCTTATGGACCAGTTTGGACAGTCCTTGGTCATTCCAGGCAGTACGGATGGCTGATCATATCAGCCTATCAGTACGTATGGGTCATTTTTCTTGTACTGATGGCACTAGTCCGGACAGTCCATGGTTCGTTGAGTTAAATCCTTCCATTCAGTACGGATAAGGCAGATCGTATCAACATGTCGTTACGTATGGGTCGATTTTTTATGGACTGATGGACCAAGTTTGGACAGTCCTTGGTCCTTCCAGGCAGTACGGATGGCTGATCGTATCAGCCTATCAATACATATGGGTCATTTTTCATGTACTGATGGGACCCTTCTGGACAGTCTATGGTTCATTGAGTTAAATCCTTCCATTCAGTATGGATAAGGCTGATCATATCAGCTTATCAGTATGTATGGGTCAATTTTTCATGCCCTGATGGACAAGTGTAGACAGTCTGTGGTCCTTCCAGGCAGTACGTATGGCTGATCGTATCAGCCGATCAGTACGTACGGGTCATTTTTCATGTACTGGTGGCACCAGTCCAGACAGTCCATGGTTCGTTGAGTTAAATCCTTCCATTCAGTACGGATAAGGCTGATCGTATCAGCATGTCGGTATGTCTGGGTCAATTTTTTATGGACTGATGGACCATGTTTGGACAGACCTTGGTCCTTCAAGGCAGTACGGATGGCTGATCGTAGTAGCCTATCAGTACGTATTGGTCTTTTTTCATGTACTGATGAGACCAGTCCGAACAAACCATGGTCCGTTGAGTTAAATCTTTCAATTCAGTACAGATAAGACTTATCATATCAGCCTATCTGTACATATGGGTCAATTTTTCATGGCCTGATTGACCAATTTGGACAGTCCTTGGTCCTTCCAGGCTTACGCAAAGTTGATCGTATTAGCCTATCAGTATGTATGGGTCATTTTCATGTACTGATGGGACTAGTCTGTAGTACATGGTCCATTGTGTTAAATCCATCCTTTCAGTACGGATAAGGCTGATCATATCAGCATATAGGTACTTAGGGGTCGATTTTTCATGGCCTGATGGACCATTATGGATAGTCCTTGGTTCCTCCAGGCAGTACGGATGGCTGATCGTATAAGCCTATCAGTACGTATGGGTCATTTTTCATGTACTGATGGGACCAGTCTGGATAGTCCATGGTCCGTTGAGTGAAATCCTTCCATTGAGTACAGATAAGGCTGATCATCTCAGCCTATCGGTACGTACGGGTCAATTTTGTAAGCCTTATGGACCAGTTTGGACAGTCCTTGGTCCTTCAAGGCAGTACGGATGGCTGATCATATCAGCCTATCAGTACGTATGGGTCATTTTTCTTGTACTGATGGCACTAGTCCGGACAGTCCATGGTTCGTTGAGTTAAATCCTTCCATTCAGTACGGATAAGGCAGATCGTATCAGCATGTCGTTACGTATGGGTCGATTTTTTATGGACTGATGGACCAAGTTTGGACAGTCCTTGGTCCTTCCAGGCAGTACGGATGGCTGATCGTATCAGCCTATCAATACATATGGGTCATTTTCATGTACTGATGTGACCACTCTGGACAGTCCATTGTGCAATTAGTTTAATCCTTCCATTCAGTACAGATAAGGCTGATCATATCAGCCTATCAGTATGTATGGGTTTATTTTTCATGGCCTGATGGACCAGTCTAGACAGTCCTTGGTCCCTCCAAGCAGTGCGGATGGCTGATCTTATAAGCCTATTAGTACGTATGGGTCATTTTTCATGTACTGATAAGACCAGTCTTGACGGTCCATGGTCCGTTGAGTTAAATTCTTCCATTCAGTATGGATAAAGCTGATCATATCAGCCTATCAGTACGTATGGGTTGATTTTTCATGGCTTGATGGACCAGTCTGGACAGTTCTAGGTCCTTCCAGGAAGTACGGATGGGTGATCGTATCATCCTATCAGTACATATGGGTCATTTTTCATGTACTGATAGGACCAGTCCGGACAGTCCATGGTCCGTTGAGTTAAATCCTTCCATTCAGTATGGTTAAGGCTAATCATATCAGCCTATCAGTACATATGGGTCGATTTTTCATGGCCTGATGGACCAGTCTAGACAGTACTTGGTCCATCCAGGTAGTACGGATGGCTGATCGTATCAGCCAATCAGTACGTATGGGTCATTTTTCATGTATTGATGAGACAAGTCTTGGCAGTCCATGGTCCGTTGCGTTAAATCATTCCATTCAGTACGGATAAGGCTGACCATATCAGCCTATTAGTATGTATTGGTCAATTTTTCATGTCTTGTTGGACCATTTTGGTCAGTCCTTGGTCCTTCCAGGCAGTACGGATGGCTAATTGTATCACCCTATCTGTACGTATGGGTCATTTTTCATGTACTGATGGGACCAGTCCAGATAGTCCATGGTCCGCTGAGTTAAATCCTTTCATTCAGTACGGATAAGGCTGATCGTATCAGCATGTCGGTATGTATGGGTCAATTTTTTATGGTCTGATGGACCATGTTTGGACAGTCCTTGGTCCTTCCAGGCAGTATGGATGGCTAGTCGTATTAGTCTATCAAGAAGTATTGGTCATTTTTCATGTACTGATGGGACCAGTCCGGACAGACCATGGTCCGTTGAGTTAAATCCTTCCATTCAGTACGGATAAGACTTATCAAATCAGCCTATTTGTATATATGGGTCAATTTTTCATGGCCTGATGGACCAGTTTGGACAGTTCTTGGTCCTTCCAGCAGTACGCATGGTTGATCGTATAAGCCTATCAGTAAGTATGGGTCATTTTTCATGTACTGATGGGACCAGTCTGGATAGTCCATGGTCCGTTGAGTGAAATCCTTCCATTCAGTACGGATAAGGCTGATCATATCAGCCTATCGGTACGTACGGGTCAATTTTGTATGCCCTGATGGACCAGTTTGGACAGTCCTTGGTCCTTCCAGGCAGTACGGATGGCTGATCGTATCAGCCTATCAATACGTATGGGTCATTTTCATGTACTGATGTGACCAGTCTGGATAGTCCATAGTCCAATGAGTTAAATCCTTCCATTCAGTACGGATAAGGCTGATCATATCAGCCTAACAGTACATATGGGTCTATTTTTAATGGCCTGATGGACCAGTCTAGAAAGTCCTTGGTCCCTCCAGGCAGTACAGATGGCAAATAGTATAAACCTATTAGTACGTATGGGTCATTTTTCATGTACTGATGGGACCAGTCTTGACGGTCCATGGTCCGTTGAGGTAAATTCTTCCATTCAGTATGGATAAGGCTGATCATATCAGCCTATCAATATGTATGGGTCGATTTTTCATGCCTTCATGGACCAGTCTGGACAGTCCTTGGTCCAACAAGGCAGTACGGATGGTTGATCGTATCATCCTATCAGTTCGTATGGGTAATTTTTCATGTACTGATGGGACCGGTCCAGAAAGTCCATGGTCCGTTGAGTGAAATCCTTCCACTCAGTACGAATAAGGCTGATCATATCAGCCTATCAGTACGTATGGGTTGATTTTTCATGGCTTGATGGACCAGTCTGGACAGTTCTAGGTCCTTCCAGGAAGTACGGATGGGTGATTGTATCATCTTATCAGTACATATGGGTCATTTTTCATGTACTGATGGGACCAGTCCGGACAGTCCATGGTCCGTTGAGTTAAATACTTCCATTCAGTACGGTTAAGGCTAATCATATCAGCCTATCAGTACGTATGGGTCGATTTTTCATGGCCTGATGGACCAGTCTAGACAGTACTTGGTCCATCCAGGTAGTACGGATGGCTGATCGTATCAGCCAATCAGTACGTATGGGTCATTTTTCATGTATTGATGAGACAAGTCTGGACAGTCCCTGGTCTGTTGCGTTAAATCATTCCATTCAGTACAGATAAGGCTGACCATATCAGCCTATTAGTACGTATTGGTCGATTTTTCATGGCTTGTTGGACCAGTTTGGTCAGTCCTTGGTCCTTCCAGGCAGTACGGATGGCTGATTGTATCAGCCTATTTGTACATATGGGTCATTTTTCAAGTACTGATGGGACCAGTCCAGATAGTCCATGGTACGTTGAGTTAAGTCCTTCCATTTTGTACGGATAAGGCTGATCGTATCAGCATGTCGGTATATATGGGTCGATTTTTTATGGATTGATGGACCATGTTTGGACAGTCCTTGGTCCGTCTAGGCAGTACGGATGGCTGATCCTATTAGCCTATCAGGAAGTATTCGTCATTTTTCATGTACTGATGGGACCAGTCCGGAAAGACCATGGTCCGTTGAGTTAAATCCTTCTATTCAGTACGGATAAGACTTATCATATCAGCCTATTTGTATGTATGGGTCAATTTTTCATGGCCTGATGGACTAGTTTGGACAGTTCTTGGTCCTTCAAGGCAGTACGCATGGTTGATCGTATTAGCCTATCTGTATGTATGGGTCATTTTTCATGTACTGATGGAACCAGTCTGCAGTACATGGTCCATTGTGTTAAATCCTTCCATTCAGTACAGATAAGGCTGATCATATCAGCCTATCAGTAGTTATGGGTCGATTATTCATGGCCAGATGAACCAGTCTGGACAGTCCTTGGTCCCTCCAGGCTGTACAGATGGCTGATCGTACAAGCCTATCAGTAATTATGGGTCATTTTTCATGTACTGATGGGACCAGTCTGGATAGTCCATGGTCCGTTTAGTGAAATCCTTCCATTCAGTACGGTTAAGGCTGATCATATCAGCCTATCGTTACATAAGGGTCATTTTTGTATGCCCTGATGGACCAGTTTGGACGGACCTTGGTCCTTCTAGGCAGTACGGATGGCTGATCGTATAAGCCTATCAATATGTATGGATCCTTTTCATGTACTGATGTGACCAGTCCGGACAGTCCATGGTCCAATGAGTTAAATCCTTCCATTCAGTACGGAAAAGGCTGATCATATCAGCCTATCAGTACGTATGGGTGTATTTTTCATGGCCTGATGAACTAGTCGAGACAGTCCTTGGTCCCTCCAAGCAGTACGGATGGCTAATCGTATAAGCCTATTAGTACTTATGGGTAATTTTTCATGTACTTATGGGACCAGTCGTGATGGTCAATGGTCCGTTGAGTTAAATCCTTCCATTCAGTATGGATAAGGCTGATCATATCTGGCTGAACATATCTGGCTATCAGTACCAGTCTGGACAGTCATAGGTCCTTCCAGGAAGTACGGATGGGTGATCATATCACCCTATCAGTACAAATGGGTCATTTTTCATGTACTGATGGGACCAGTCCAGACAGTCCATGGTCTGTTGCGTTAAATCCTTCCATTCAGTACGGATAAGGCTGATCATATCAGCCTATTAGTACATATTGGTCGATTTTTTATGGCTTGTTGGACCAGTTTGGTCAGTCCTTGGTCCTTCCAGGCAGTATGGATGGCTGATTGTATCAGCCTATCTGCACGTATGGTTTATTTTCATGTACTGATGGGACCAGTCCAGATAGTCCATGGTCAGTTGAGTTAAATCATTCAATTCAGTACAGATAAGGCTGATCGTATCGGCATGTCGGTATGTATAGGTCGATTTTTTATGGACTGATGGACCATGTTTGGACAGTCCTTGATCCTTCCAGGCAGTACGGATGGCTGATCGTATTAGCCTATCAGTATGAATTGGTCATTTTTCATGTACTGATGGGACCAGTCCGGACAGACCATGGCCTGTTGAGTTAAATCCTTCCATTCAGTATGTATAAGACATATCATATAAGCCTATTTGTACATATGGTTCAATTTTTCATGGCCTGATGGACCAGTTTGGACAGTTCTTGGTCCTTCCAAGCAGTACGCATGGTTGATCGTATTAGCCTATCAGTATGTATGGGTCATTTTTCATGTACTGATGGGACCAGTCTGCAGTACATGGCCATTGTGTTAAATCCTTCCATTCAGTACGGATAAGTCTGATCATATCAGCCCATCAGTACTTATGGGTCTATTTTTCATGGCCAGATGGACCAGTCTGGACAGTCTTTGGTCCCTCCAGGCAGTACAGATGGCTGATCGTATAAGCCTATCAGTACGTGTCGGTCATTTTTCATGTACTAATGGGACCAGTCTGGATAGTCCATGGTCCGTTGAGTGAAATCCTTCCATTCAGTACGGATAAGGCTGATCATATAAGCCTATCGGTACGTACGGTTCAATTTTGTATGCCCTGATGGACCAGTTTGGACAGTCCTTGGTTCTTCCAGGCCGTACGGATGGTTGATCGTATTATCCTATCAGTATGTATGGGTCATTTTTCATGTACTGATGGGACCAGTCTGCAGTACATGGTCCATTGTGTTAAATCCTTCCATTCAGTACGGATAAGTCTGATCATATCAGCCTATCAGTATTTATGGGTCGATTTTTCATGGCCAGATGGACCAGTCTGGACAGTCTTTGGTCCCTCCAGGCAGTATAGATGGCTGATCGTATAAGCCTATCAGTATGTGTGGGTAATTTTTCATGTACTAATGGGACCAGTCTGGATAGTCCATGGTCCGTTGAGTGAAATCCTTCCATTTAGTACGGCTAAGGCTGATCATATAAGCCTATCGGTACGTACGGTTCAATTTTGTATGCCCTGATGGACCAGTTTGGACAGTCCTTGGTCCTTCCAGGCCGTACGGATGGCTGATCGTATCAGCCTATCAGTACGTATGGGTCATTTTTCATGTACTGATGGCACCAGTCCGTACAGTCCATGGTTCGTTGAGTTAAATCCTTCCATTCGGTATGGATAAGTTAGATCATATCACCATGTCGTTACGTATGGTTCAATTTTTTATGGACTGATGGACCAAATTTGGACAGTCCTTGGTCCTTCCATGCAGTACGGATGGCTGATCGTATCAGCCTATCAATATGTATGGGTCCTTTTCATGTACCAGTCCGGTCAATCCATGGTCCGTTGAGTTAAATCCTTCCATTTAGTACGGTTAAGGATAATCATATCAGCCTATCAGTACGTATGGGTCAATTTTTCATGGCCTGATGGACCAGTCTAGACAGTACTTGGTCCATCCAGGTAGTACGGATGGCTGATCGTATCAGCCAATCAGTACGTATGGGTCATTTTTCATGTATTGATGGGACAAGTTTGGACAGTCCATGGTCCGTTGCGTTAAATCCTTCCATTCAGTACAGTTAAGGCTAATCATATAAGCCTATCAGTACGTATGGGTCGATTTTTCACGGCCTGATGGACCAGTCTGGACAGTAATTGTTCCATCCAGGAAGTATGGATGGCTGTTTGTATCAGCCTATCAGTACGTATGGGTCTTTTTTCATGTACTGATGCGACAAGTCTAGACAGTCCATGGTCCGTTGCGTTAAATCCTTCCATTCAGTACGGATAAGGCTGATCATATCAGCCTATTAGTATGTATTGGTCGATTTTTTATGGCTTGTTGGACTAGTTTGGTCAGTCCTTGGTCCTTCTAGGCAGTACGGATGGCTGACTGTATCAGCCTATCTGAACATATGGGTCATTTTCATGTACTGATGGGACCAGTCCAGATAGTCCATGGTCAGTTGAGTTAAATCCTTCCATTCAGTACAGATAAGGCTGATCGTTACGGCATGTCGGTATGTATGGGTCGATTTTTTATGGACTGATGGACCATGTTTGGACAGTCCTTGATCCTTCCAGGCAGTACGGATGGCTGATCGTATTAGCCTATCAGTACGAATTGGTCATTTTTCATGTACTGATGGGACCAGTCCGGACAGACCATGGCCTGTTGAGTTAAATCCATCCATTCAGTACGTATAAGANAGCCTATCAGTACGAATTGGTCATTTTTCATGTACTGATGGGACCAGTCCGGACAGACCATGGCCTGTTGAGTTAAATCCATCCATTCAGTACGTATAAGACTTATCATATCAGCCTATTTGTACGTATGGTTCAATTTTTCATGGCCTGATGGACCAGTTTGGACAGTTCTTGGTTCTACCAGGCAGTACGCATGGTTGATTGTATTAGCCTATCAGTATGTATGGGTCATTTTTCATGTACTGATGGGACCAGTCTGCAGTACATGGTCCATTGTGTTAAATCCTTCCATTCAGTACAGATAAGTCTGATCATATCAGCTTATCAGTACTTATGGGTCGATTTTTCATGGCCAGATGGACCAGTCTGGACAGTCTTTGGTCCCTCCAGGCAGTACAGATGGCTGATCGTATAAGCCTATCAGTACATGTGGGTCATTTTTCATGTACTAATGGGACCAGTCTGGATAGTCCACGGTCCGTAGAGTGAAATCCTTCCATTCAGTACGGATAAGGCTGATCATATAAGCCTACCGGTACGTACGGTTCAATTTTGTATGCCCTAATGGACCAGTTTGGACAGTCCTTGGTCCTTCCAGGCTGTACGGATGGCTGATCGTATCAGCCTATCAGGAAGTATTCGTCATTTTTCATGTACTGATGGGACCAGTCCGGAAAGACCATGGTCCGTTGAGTAAAATCCTTCTATTCAGTACGGAGAAGACTTATCATATCAGCCTATTTGTATGTATGGGTCAATTTTTCATGGCTTGATGGACTAGTTTGGACAGTTCTTGGTCCTTCAAGGCAGTACGCATGGTTCATCGTATTAGCCTATCTGTATGTATGGGTCATTTTTCATGTACTGATGGAACCAGTCTGCAGTACATGGTCTATTGTGTTAAATCCTTCAATTCAGTACAGATAAAGCTGATTATATCAGCCTATCAGTAGTTATGGGTCGATTTTTCATGGCCAGATGAACCAGTCTGGACAGTCCTTGGTCCCTCCAGGCAGTACAGATGGCTGATCGTATAAGCCTATCAGTAATTATGGGTCATTTTTCATGTACTGATGGGACCAGTCTGGATAGTCCATGGTCAGTTTCGTGAAATCCTTCCATTCAGTACGGTTAAGGCTGATCATATCAGCCTATCGGTACATACGGGTCATTTTTGTATGCCCTGATGGACCAGTTTGGACGGACCTTGGTCCTTCCAGGCAGTACGGATGGCTGATCATATCAGCATATCAGTACGTATGGGTCATTTTTCATGTACTGATGGCACCAGTCTGGACAGTCCATGGTTCGTTGAGTTAAATCCTTCCAGTCAGTACGGATAACGCAGATCGTATCAACATGTCGTTATGTATGGGTCGATTTGTTATGGACTGATGGACAAGATTTGGACAGTCCTTGGTCCTTCCATGCAGTACGGATGGCTGATCGTATAAGCCTATCAATATATATGGGTCCTTTTCATGTACTGATGTGACCAGTCCGGACAGTCCATGGTCCAATAAGTTAAATCCTTCCATTCAGTACGGAAAAGGCTGATCATATCAGCCTATCAGTACGTATGGGTGTATTTTTCATGGCTTGATGAACTAGTCTAGACAGTCCTTGGTCCCTCCAAGCAGTACGGATGGCTAATCGTATAAGCCTATTAGTACGTATGGGTAATTTTTCATGTACTTATGGGACCAGTCCTTATGGTCAATGGTCCGTTGAGTTAAATCCTTCCATTCAGTATGGATAAGGCTGATCATATCTGGCTATCAGTACGTATGGGTTGATTTTTCATGGCTTGATGGACCAGTCTGGACAGTCATAGGTCCTTCTAGGAAGTACGGATGGGTGATCATATCATCCTATCAGTACAAATGGGTCATTTTTCATGTACTGATGGGACTAGTCCAGACAGTCCATGGTCTGTTGAGTTAATCCTTCCATTCAGTACAGTTAAGGCTAATCATATAAGCCTATCAGTACGTATGGGTCGATTTTTCACGGCCTGATGGACCAGTCTAGACTGTAATTGTTCCATCCAGGAAGTATGGATGGCTGTTTGTATCAGCTTATCAGTACGTATGGGTCTTTTTTCATGTACTGATGCGACAAGTCTTGACAGTCCATGGTCCGTTGCGTTAAATCCTTCCATTCAGTACGGATAAGGCTGATCATATCAGCCTATTAGTATGTATTGGTCGATTTTTTATGGCTTGTTGGACTAGTTTGGTCAGTCCTTGGTCCTTCTAGGCAGTACGGATGGCTGACTGTATCAGCCTATCTGAACATATGGGTCATTTTCATGTACTGATGGGACCAGTCCAGATAGTCCATGGTCAGTTGAGTTAAATCCTTCCATTCAGTACAGATAAGGCTGATCGTTTCGGCATGTCGGTATGTATGGGTCGATTTTTTATGGACTGATGGACCATGTTTGGACAGTCCTTGATCCTTCCAGGCAGTACGGATGGCTGATCGTATTAGCCTATCAGTACGAATTGGTCATTTTTCATGTACTGATGGGACCAGTCCGGACAGACCATGGCCTGTTGAGTTAAATCCATCCATTCAGTACGTATAAGACTTATCATATCAGCCTATTTGTACGTATGGTTCAATTTTTCATGGCCTGATGGACCAGTTTGGACAGTTCTTGGTTCTACCAGGCAGTACGCATGGTTGATTGTATTAGCCTATCAGTATGTATGGGTCATTTTTCATGTACTGATGGGACCAGTCTGCAGTACATGGTCCATTGTGTTAAATCCTTCCATTCAGTACGGATAAGTCTGATCATATCAGCTTATCAGTACTTATGGGTCGATTTTTCATGGCCAGATGGACCAGTCTGGACAGTCTTTGGTCCCTCCAGGCAGTACAGATGGCTGATCGTATAGGCCTATCAGTACATGTGGGTCATTTTTCATGTACTAATGGGACCAGTCTGGATACTCCACGGTCCGTAGAGTGAAATCCTTCCATTCAGTACGGATAAGGCTGATCATATAAGCCTATTGGTACGTACGGTTCAATTTTGTATGCCCTAATGGACCAGTTTGGACAGTCCTTGGTCCTTCCAGGCCGTACGGATGGCTGATCGTATCAGCCTATCAGAAAGTATTCGTCATTTTTCATGTACTGATGGGACCAGTCCGGAAAGACCATGGTCTGTTGAGTAAAATCCTTCTATTCAGTACGGATAAGACTTATCATATCAGCCTATTTGTATGTATGGGTCAATTTTTCATGGCTTGATGGACTAGTTTGGACAGTTCTTGGTCCTTCAAGGCAGTACGCATGGTTGATCGTATTAGCCTATATGTATGTATGGGTCATTTTTCATGTACTGATGGAACCAGTCTGCAGTACATGGTCCATTGTGTTAAATCCTTCAATTCAGTACAGATAAAGCTGATCATATCAGCCTATCAGTAGTTATGGGTCGATTTTTCATGGCCAGATGAACCAGTCTGGACAGTCCTTGGTCCCTCCAGGCAGTACAGATGGCTGATCGTATAAGCCTATCAGTAATTATGGGTCATTTTTCATGTACTGATGGGACCAGTCTGGATAGTCCATGGTAAGTTTCGTGAAATCCTTCCATTCAGTACGGTTAAGGCTGATCATATCAGCCTATCGGTACATACGGGTCATTTTTGTATGCCCTGATGGACCAGTTTGGACGGACCTTGGTCCTTCCAGGCAGTACGGATGGCTGATCATATCAGCATATCAGTACGTATGGGTCATTTTTCATGTACTGATGGCACCAGTCTGGACAGTCCATGGTTCGTTGAGTTAAATCCTTCCATTCAGTACGGATAACGCAGATCGTATCAACATGTCGTTATGTATGGGTCGATTTGTTATGGACTGATGGACAAGATTTGGACAGTCCTTGGTCCTTCCATGCAGTACGGATGGCTGATCGTATAAGCCTATCAATATATATGGGTCCTTTTCATGTACTGATGTGACCAGTCCGGACAGTCCATGGTCCAATGAGTTAAATCCTTCCATTCAGTACGGAAAAGGCTGATCATATCAGCCCATCAGTACGTATGGGTGTATTTTTCATGGCTTGATGAACTAGTCTAGACAGTCCTTGGTCCCTCCAAGCAGTACGGATGGCTAATCGTATAAGCCTATTAGTACGTATGGGTAATTTTTCATGTACTTATGGGACCAGTCCTGATGGTCAATGGTCCGTTGAGTTAAATCCTTCCATTCAGTATGGATAAGGCTGATCATATCTGGCTATCAGTACGTATGGGTTGATTTTTCATGGCTTGATGGACCAGTCTGGACAGTCATAGGTCCTTCTAGGAAGTACGGATGGGTGATCATATCATCCTATCAGTACAAATGGGTCATTTTTCATGTACTGATGGGACTAGTCCAGACAGTCCATGGTCTGTTGAGTTAATCCTTCCATTCAGTACAGTTAAGGCTAATCATATAAGCCTATCAGTACGTATGGGTCGATTTTTCACGGCCTGATGGACCAGTCTGGACAGTAATTGGTCCATCCAGGAAATATGGATGGCTGTTTGTATCAGCCTATCAGTACGTATGGGTCTTTTTCATTTACTGATGCGACATGTCTAGACAGTCCATGGTCCGTTGCGTTAAATCCTTCCATTCAGTACAGATAAGGCTGATCATATCAGCCTATTAGTACGTATTGGTTGATTTTTTATGGCTTGTTGGACTAGTTTGGTCAGTCCTTGGTCCTTCCAGGCAGTACGGATGGCTGATTGTATCAGCCTATCTGCACGTATGGGTCATTTTCATGTACTGATGGGACCAGTCCAGATAGTCCATGGTCAGTTGAGTTAAATCCTTCCATTCAGTACAGATAAGGCTGATCGTATCGGCATGTCGGTATGTATGGGTCGATTTTTTATGGACTGATGGACCATGTTTGGACAGTCCTTGATCCTTCCAGGCAGTACGGATGGCTGATCGTATTAGCCTATCAGTACGAATTGGTCATTTTTCATGTACTGATGGGACCAGTCCGGACAGACCATGGCCTGTTGAGTTAAATCCTTCCATTCAGTACGTGTGGGTCATTTTTCATGTACTAATGGGACCAGTCTGGATAGTCCATGGTCCGTTGAGTGAAATCCTTCCATTTAGTACGGATAAGGCTGATCATATAAGCCTATCGGTACGTACGGTTCAATTTTGTATGCCCTGATGGACCAGTTTGGACAGTCCTTGGTCCTTCCAGGCCGTACGGATGGTTGATCGTATTAGCCTATCAGTATGTATGGGTCATTTTTCATGTACTGATGGGACCAGTCTGCAGTACATGGTCCATTGTGTTAAATCCTTCCATTCATTACGGATAAGTCTGATCATATCAGCCTATCAGTACTTATGGGTCGATTTTTCATGGCTAGATGGACCAGTCTGGACAGTCTTTGGTCCCTCCAGGCAGTACAGATGGCTGATCGTATAAGCCAATCAGTGCGTGTGGGTCATTTTTCATGTACTAATGGGACCAGTCTGGATAGTCCATGGTCCGTTGAGTGAAATCCTTCCATTCAGTACGGATAAGGCTGATCATATAAGCCTATCGGTACGTACGGTTCAATTTTGTATGCCCTGATGGACCAGTTTGGACAGTCCTTGGTCCTTCCAGGCCGTACGGATGGTTGATCGTATTAGCCTATCAGTATGTATGGGTCATTTTTCATGTACTGATGGGACCAATCTGCAGTACATGGTCCATTGTGTTAAATCCTTCCATTCATTACGGATAAGTCTGATCATATCAGCCTATCAGTACTTATGGGTCGATTTTTCATGGCTAGATGGACCAGTCTGGACAGTCTTCGGTCCCTCCAGGCAGTACAGATGGCTGATCGTATAAGCCAATCAGTGCGTGTGGGTCATTTTTCATGTACTAATGGGACCAGTCTGGATAGTCCATGGTCCGTTGAGTGAAATCCTTCCATTTAGTACGGCTAAGGCTGATCATATAAGCCTATCGGTACGTACGGTTCAATTTTGTATGCCCTGATGGACCAGTTTGGACAGTCCTTGGTCCTTCCAGGCCGTACGGATGGCTGATCGTATCAGCCTATCAGGACGTATGGGTCATTTTTCATGTACTGATGGCACCAGTCCGTACAGTCCATGGTTCGTTGAGTTAAATCCTTCCATTCGGTATGGATAAGGTAGATCGTATCACCATGTCGTTACGTATGGTTCGATTTTTTATGGACTGATGGACCAAATTTGGACAGTCCTTGGTCCTTCCATGCAGTACGGATGGCTGATCGTATCAGCCTATCAATATGTATGGGTCCTTTTCATGTACCAGTCCGGTCAATCCATCGTCTGCTGAGTTAAATCCTTCCATTTAGTACGGTTAAGGATAATCATATCAGCCTATCAGTACGTATGGGTCAATTTTTCATGGCCTGATGGACCAGTCTAGACAGTACTTGGTCCATCCAGGTAGTACGGATGGCTGATCGTATCAGCCAATCAGTACGTATGGGTCATTTTTCATGTATTGATGGGACAAGTCTGGACAGTCCATGGTCCGTTGCGTTAAATCCTTCCATTCAGTACAGTTAAGGCAAATCGTATAAGCCTATCAGTACGTATCGGTCGATTTTTCACGGCCCGATGGACCAGTCTGGACAGTAATTGTTCCATCCAGGAAGTACGTATGGCTGTTTGTATCAGCCTATCAGTACGTATGGGTCTTTTTCATGTACTGATGCGACAAGTCTAGACAGTCCATGGTCCGTTGCGTTAAATCCTTCCATTCAGTACGGATAAGGCTGATCATATCAGCCTATTAGTATGTATTGGTCGATTTTTTATGGCTTGTTGGACTAGTTTGGTCAGTCCTTGGACCTTCCAGGCAGTACGGATGGCTGACTGTATCAGCCCTATCTGCACATATGGGTCATTTTCATGTACTGATGGGACCAGTCCAGATAGTCCATGGTCAGTTGAGTTAAATCCTTCCATTCAGTACAGATAAGGCTGATCGTTTCGGCATGTCGGTATGTATGGGTCGATTTTTTATGGACTGATGGGACCAGTCTGCAGTACATGGTCCATTGTGTTAAATCCTTCCATTCAGTACGGATAAGTCTGATCATATCAGCCTATCAGTACTTATGGGTCGATTTTTCATGGCCAGATGGACCAGTCTGGACAGTCTTTGGTCCCTCCAAGCAGTACAGATGGCTGATCGTATAAGCCTATCAGTACATGTGGGTCATTTTTCATGTACTAATGGGACCAGTCTGGATAGTCCATGGTCCGTTGAGTGAAATCCTTCCATTCAGTACGGATAAGGCTGATCATATAAGCCTATCGGTACGTACAGTTCACTTTTGTATGCCCTAATGGACCAGTTTGGAGAGTCCTTGGTCCTTCCAGGCCGTACGTATGGCTGATCGTATCAGCCTATCAGTACGTATGGGTCATTTTTCATGTACTGATGGCACCAGTCCGGACAGTCCATGATTCGTTGAGTCAAATCCTTCCATTCGGTATGGATAAGGCAGATTGTATCAGCATGTCGTTACGTATGGTTCGATTTTGTATGGACTGATGGACCAAATTTGGACAAGCCTTGGTCCTTCCATGCAGTACGGATGGCTGATCGTATCAGCCTATCAATATGTATGGGTCCTTTTCATGTACCAGTCCGGTCAATCCATGGTCCGTTGAGTTAAATCCTTTCATTTAGTACGGTTAAGGATAATCATATCAGCCTATCAGTACGTATGGGTCAATTTTTCATGGCCTGATGGACCAGTCTAGACAGTACTTGGTCCATCCAGGTAGTATGGATGGCTGATCGTATCAGCCAATCAGTACGTATGGGTCATTTTTCGTGTATTGATGGGACAAGTCTGGACAGTACATGGTCCGTTGCGTTAAATCCTTCAATTCAGTACGGATAAGGCTGATCATATCAGCCTATTAGTACGTATTGGTTGATTTTTTATGGCTTGTTGGACCAGTTTGGTCAGTCCTTGGTCCTTGCAGGCAGTACGGATGGCTGATTGTATCAGCCTATCTGCACGTATGGGTCATTTTTCATGTACTGATGGGACAAGTCCAGATAGTCCATGGTCTGTTGAGTTAAATCCTTCCATTCAGTACAAATAAGGCTGATCGTATCGGCATGTCGGTATGTATGGGTTGATTTTTTATGGACTGATGGACCATGTTTGGACAGTCCTTGATCCTTCCAGGCAGTACTGATGGCTGATCGTATTAGCCTATCAGTACGTATTGGTCATTTTTCATGTACTGATGGGACCAGTCCGGACAGACCATGGTCCGTTGAGTTAAATCCTTCCATTCAGTACGGATAAGACTTATCATATCAACTTATCTGTACATATGGGTCAATTTTTCATGGCCTGATGGACCAGTTTGGACAGTTCTTGGTCCTTCCAGACACTACGCATGGTTGATCGTATTAGCCTATCAGTATGTATGGGTCATTTTTCATGTACTGATGGGACCAGTCTGTAGTACATGGTCCATTGTGTTAAATCTTTCCATTCAGTACGGATATGTCTGATCATATCAGCCTATCTGTACTTATGGGTCGATTTTTCATGGCCAGATGGACTAGTATGGACAATCTTTGCTCCCTCTAGGCAGTACAGATGGCTGATCATATAAGCCTATCAGTACGTATGGGTCATTTTTCATGTACTGATGGGACCAGTCTGGATAGTCCATGGTCCGTTGAGTGAAATCCTTCCATTCAGTACGGATAAGGCTGATCATATAAGCCTATCGGTACGTATGGCTCAATTTTGTCATGCCCTGATGGACCAGTTTGGACAGTCCTTGGTCCTTCCAGGCAGTACGGATGGCTGATCGTATCAGCCTATCAGTACGTATGGGTCATTTTTCATGTACTGATGGCACCAGTCCGGACAGTCCATGGTTCGTTGAGTTATATCCTTCCATTCGGTACGGATAAGGCAGATCGTATCAGCATGTCGTTACATATGGGTCGATTTTTTATGGACTGATGGACCAAATTTGGACAGTCCTTGGTCCTTCCATGCAGTATGGATGGCTGATCGTATCAGCCTATCAATATGTATGGGTCCTTTTCATGTACCAGTCCAGACAGTCCATGGTCCGTTGAGTTAAATCATTCCATTCAGTACAGTTAAGGCTAATCATATCAGCCTATCAGTACGTATGGGTTGATTTTTCATGGCATGATGGACCAGTCTGGACAGCACTTGGTCCATCCAGGCAGTATGGATGGCTGTTTGTATCAGCCTATCAGAGTACGTATGGTCATTTTTCATGTATATATAGGACAAGCCTGATCAGTCCATGGTCCGTTGCGTTAAATCCTTCCTTCAGTACGGATAAGGCTGATCATATCAGCCTATTAGTACGTATTGGTCGATTTTTCATGGCTTGTTGGACCAGTTTGGTCTGTCCTTGGTCCTTCCAGGCAGTACGGATGACTGATCGTATCAGCCTATATGTATGTATGGGTCATTTTTCATGTACCGATGGGACCAGTCCAGATAGTCCATAGTCCGTTGAGTTAAATCCTTCCATTCAGTACGGATAAGGCAGATCATATCAGTCTATCAGTATGTATGGATCGTTTTTTCACGGCCAGATGGACGTGTCTGGATAGTCTTGGTCCTTCCAAGCAGCACAGATGGCTGATCGTATCAGCCTATCAGTACGTATGGGTCATTTTTGATGTATTGATGGGACAAGTCTAGACAGTCCATGGTCCGTTGCGTTAAATCCTTCCATTCAGTACGGATAAGGCTGATCATATCAGCCTATTAGTACGTATTGGTCGATTTTTTATGGCTTGTTGGACCAGTTTGGTCAGTCCTTGGTCCTTGCAGGCAGTACGGATTGCTGATTGTATCAGCCTATCTGCATGTATGGGTCATTTTCATGTACTGATGGGACCACTCCAGATAGTCCATGGTCAGTTGAGTTAAATCCTTCCATTCAGTACAGATAAGGCTGATCGTATCGGCATGTCGGTATGTATGGGTCGATTTTTTATGGACTGATGGACCATGTTTGGACAGTCCTTGATCCTTCCAGGCAGTACGGATGACTGATCGTATTAGCCTATCAGTACGTATTGGTCATTTTTCATGTACTGATGGGACCAGTGCAGACAGACCATGGTCCGTTGAGTTAAGTCCTTCCATTCAGTACGGATAAGACTTATCATATTAGCTTATATGTACGTATGGGTCAATTTTTCATGCCCTGATGGACCAGTTTGGACAGTTCTTGGTCCTTCCAGACACTACGCATGGTTGATCGTATTAGCCTATCAGTATGTATGGGTCATTTTTCATGTACTGATGGGACCAGTCCGGACAGTCCATGGTTCGTTGAGTTAAATCCTTCCATTCGGTATGGATAAGGCAGATCGTATCAGCATGTCGTTACATATGGGTCGATTTTTTATGGACTGATGGACCAAATTTGGACAGTCCTTTGTCCTTCCATGCAGTATGGATGGCTGATCGTATCAGCCTATCAATATATATGGGTCCTTTTCATGTACCAGTCCAGACAGTCCATGGTCCGTTGAGTTAAATCTTTCCATTCAGTACAGTTAAGGCTAATCATATCAGCCTATCAGTACGTATGGGTCAATTTTTCATGGCCTGATGGACCAGTCTGGACAGTACTTGGTCCATCCAGGCAGTATGGATGGCTGTTTGTATCAGCCTATCAGAGTACGTATGGTCATTTTTCATGTACTGATAGGACAAGCCTGATCAGTCCATGGTCTGTTGCGTTAAATCCTTCCATTCAGTACGGATAAGGCTGATCATATCAGCCTATTAGTACGTATTGGTCGAATTTTCATGGCTTGTTGGACCAGTTTGGTCAGTCCTTGGTCCTTCCAGGCAGTACGGATGGCTGATCGGATCAGCCTATATGTATGTATGGGTCATTTTTCATGTACTGATGGGACCAGTCCAGATAGTCCATGGTCCGTTGAGTTAAATCCTTCCATTCAGTACGGATAAGGCAAGTCATATCAGTCTATCAGTATGTATGGATCGTTTTTTGACGGCCAGATGGACCAGTCTGGATAGTCTTGGTCCTTCCAAGCAGTACAGATGGCTGATCGTATCAGCCAATCAGTACGTATGGGTCCTTTTTCATGTATTGATGGGACAAGTCTGGACAGTCCATGGTCCGTTGCGTTAAATCCTTCCATTCAGTACGGATAAGGCTGATCATATCAGCCTATTAGTACGTATTGGTCGATTTTTTATGGCTTGTTGGACCAGTTTGGTCAGTCCTTGGTCCTTCCAGGCAGTACAGATGGCTGATTGTATCAGCCTATCTGCACGTATGGGTCATATTTCATGTACTGATGGGACCAGTCCAGATAGTCCATGGTCTGTTGAGTTAAATCCTTTCACTCAGTACATATAAGGCTGATCGTATCAGCATGTCGGTATGTATGGGTCGATTTTTTATGGACTGATGGACCATGTTTGGACAGTCCTTGATCCTTCAAAGCAGTACGGATGGCTGATCGTATTAGCCTATCAGTACGTATTGGTCATTTTTCATGTACTGATGGGACCAGTCCGGACAGACCATGGTCCGTTGAGTTAAATCCTTCCATTCAGTACGGATAAGAGTTATCATATCAGGTTATTTGTACGTATGGGTTAATTTTTCATGGCCTGATGGACCAGTTTGGACAGTTCTTGGTCCTTCCAGACAGTACGCATGGTTGATCGTATTAGCCTATCAGTATGTATGGGTCATTTTTCATGTACTGATGGGACCAGTCTGCAGTACATGGTCCATTGTGTTAAATCCTTCCATTCAGTATGGATAAGTCTGATCATATCAGCCTATCAGTACTTATGTGTCGATTTTTCATGGCCAGATGGACTAGTCTGGACAGTCTTTGGTCCCTCCAGGCAGTACAGATGGCTGATCCTATAAGCCTATCAGTACGTATGGGTCATTTTTCATGTACTGATGGGACCAGTCTGGATAGTCCATGGTCCGTTGAGTGAAATCCTTCCATTCAGTACGGATAAGGCTGATCATATAAGCCTATCGGTACGTACGGTTCAATTTTGTATGCCCTGATGGACCAGTTTGGACACTCCTTGGCCCTTCCAGGCAGTACGGATGGCTGATCGTGTCAGCCTATCAGTACGTATGGGTCATTTTTCATGTACTGATGGCACCAGTCCGGACAGTCCATGGTTCGTTGTGTTAAATCCTTCCATTCGGTACAGATAAGGCAGATCGTATCAGCATGTCGTTACGTATGGGTCGATTTTTTATGAACTGATGGGCCAAATTTGGACAGTCCTTGGTCCTTCCATGCAGTATGGATGGCTGATCGTATCAGCCTATCAATATGTATGGGTCCTTTTCATGTACCAGTCCAGACAGTCCATGCTCCGTTGAGTTAAATCCTTCCATTCAGTACAGTTAAGGCTAATCATATCAGCCTATCAGTACGTATGTGTCGATTTTTCATGGCCTGATGGACTAGTCTGGACCGTACTTGGTCCATCCAGGCAGTATGGATGGCTGTTTGTATCAGCCTATCAGTACGTATGGTCATTTTTCATGTCTCTATAGGGAAAGCCTGGACAGTCCATGGTACGTTGCGTTAAATCCTTCCAAACAGTACAGATAAGGCTGATCATATCAGCCTATTAGTACGTATTGGTCAATTTTTCATGGCTTGTTGGACCAGTTTGGTCAGTCCTTGGTCCTTCCAGGGAGTACGGATGGCTGATCGTATCAGCCTATATGTATGTATGGGTCATTTTTCATGTACTGATGGGACCAGTCCAGATAGTCCATGGTCCGTTGAGTTAAATCCTTCCATTCAGTACGGATAAGGCAGATCATATCAGTCTATCAGTATCTATGGATCGTTTTTTCACGGCCAGATGGACCAGTCTGGATAGTCTTTGGTCCTTCCAGGCAGTACAGATGGCTGATCGTATCAGCCTATCAGTACGTATGGGTAATTTTTCATGTACTGATGGGACCAGTCCGGACAGTCCATGGTCCATTGAGTTAAATCCTTCCATTCAGTATGGATAAGGCTGATCATATCAGCCTATCAGTACGTATGGGACGATGTTTCATGGCTGTTCGACCAGTCTGGACAATCCTTGGTCCTTCTAGGCAGTACGGATGGCTGATCGTATCATCCCATCAGTACGTATGGGTAATTTTTCATGTACTGATGGGACAATTCCGGACAGTCCATGGTCTGTTGAGTTCAACCTTCATTCAGTACGGTTAAGGCTTACCATATCAGCCTATCGGTAAGTATGGGTCGATTTTTCATGTACTGATGGGACCTGTATGGACAGTTCATGGTCCGTTGAGTTAGATCCTTCCATTCAGTACGGATAAGGTTGATCATATCAGCCTATCAGTACGCATGGGTCGATTTTTCATGGCCTGATGGACCTGCCTGGACAGTCCTTGCTCCTTCCAGGCAGTACGGATGGCTGATCGTATCATCCTATCAGTACGTATGGGTCATTTTTCATGTACTGATGGGACCAGTCCGGACAGTTAATGGTCTGTTGAGTTAAATCCTTCCATTTAGTACGGTGAAGGCTGATCATTTCAGCCTATCAGTACGTATGGGTTGATTTTTCATGGCCTGATGGACCAGTCTGGACAGTCTTTAGTCCATCCAAGCAGTACAGATGGCTGATCGTATCAGCCTATCAGTATGTATGGGTCATTTTTCATGTACTGATGGGACCAGTCTGGACAGTCCATGGTCCGTTGAGTTAAACCTTCCATTCAGTACGGTTAAGGCTGGTCATATCAGCCTATCAGTACGTATGGGTCGATTTTTTCATGGCCTGATGGACAAGTCTGGACAGTCCTTGGTCTATCCAGGCAGTACGGATGGCTGATTGTTAATAGTTCATAATAATCAGCTCTAAACTTATCCTCATCGTCCCATGTCAAAACAACTGATGGTTGGTTCTCCATATACTTGATCTTACCAAGTTTTCTGATCTCAAATCTTCTGATATGGTGCTCAACTCTCTGCAAAACCGGTAAGTTCTTTTATGAGTAAACACTTTCAAGATTACCAATTATGTACAACACATAACTCTCATATACTGCGGTCTGCATACTTCTTTTGACAGTTTTGAGTCTCTGAATACCATCACTTCTGAAATATTTTTATATGTCTTTCTCCCATACCAACAACATGAAATGTGGAATGTTAGGTGATGTGCGATACATGAAGGTAACATCTCCGGTCGGGTCAATGTCAACTTTATTAGTCGTGCAACAATTAAACAAGAACATGCACGATCAATCACGCTAACATGATTCAGACCAAGGGTGCTACTCTCAAATACACACACTCACCCATTCCAAGAATGATTTCCCTTACAATAGTCTATACACTTCTGATCTATGTGAGACCCTCTTCATAAACTTCTGAACAATTCAAAATCTCTGATGTTTCCCATATCCAAGTATGGTTCTATTGCTTTTTGATTTCTTCTTCTGTCTAGCAACTAAGGATTCAGCAAGTTCGTCCATACCAAGCTTAATTCACTAACTGAGTACTCTTGTATGAGGAATTCATACTCTCTGTACTGATACATTCTTGACATTCCCATATTCCTTACCGTCATACCTCTTCTTTCACTCATCAATCTTCTTCAGCATTCACTTAACATCTCTTTTCTAATTATCCATTTTTATCTTCTTGTAGAACTTGAGTTCCTTCTCCCACGTCTTTTACTGACTAACCTTGTCTATAGAACACTCCTCATATCTTCCACTAAAATTATCTTTATTATGTTCCTCCTAAGTTTTCTTTAAGTTTTAATCCTCGAACTGATTTACTCATATATGAATGGATATGCCATCTTGATTTACTACTTGCAATCTTGAAAACTCTCCATTCCTTCCTTATAAGACAGCCTAATAAATCAATTTTTGCTTCATGATTTTTGAGATCCTTCTCAATATTGACACCAACTTTCCCTCTCCTCAGAGAATAAGAAATTGCATTTGCTTTTCTTATGTCTTCTTTGATCAGTGAACACTTACATTCTTTCTCCATATTGAAATGGTCACCAAATTTGATGTACAACAAAACTGTCGCCAAGGCTCTACCCAAATAGCCAAACACTTGGTTTGGGACTAATGGTAAGGAAAAGAAAAAAAGTACAATAATTGGTACCCTATGCATAGGTTAATGGAATCGGGTAGCTTCATGGGCAAGGGTAGAATAACTTCCTTATTCTTCAGAGGAACGTCCAAAGTGTGAATGACGTACACGATCCAGGATTTTATCCACTTGAAGAAGCACAACCATAACATAATCATCATAACAACTTCAGGTCCTCGATCTTGATTTTATTAAACGTCCAACCAAAATAATCTCCGTGACTTTCTTGATTCATTACCTGAAACTGACCTCTGATCTGAACGGGTAGCCTTTAGACCGTCTGAATGTCACAAAGAAACTTCCTTAGACAGTAACAGCTCCCTTAACATTCACATCATACATTACTATCTCCTCAAAGCATTTAAGCACTATAGTCCTTTGTTTTCTCCAAAAATTATTGGCTAAGTCCCCATAGCACATTTCCATGATCTTCGCAACATCCTCCAGACCATAATGGATGAATCAGATTCACTCGACTTCCACCCTTTGACAGAAACATCTCACTGTACAAACTCCATAAGTTTAATCTCCATTTGGTCCCATACTTTGAGTAGAAAACACTCCTTCTTGAACTCTTGAAAGAAATCTGTCTAAGTTGGACTAACATTCCCAAAATGATGCTTGACATGTGATGCTTAACAAGCAACTCACTGCATCCTTATTGATGTTGTATGCTTTCGTATCCTTCTTGCAATCCTCGGAACCATAGGCTCCATCAGTCGTTCTTCTCCCAGTATTGCCTTCAAAATCTTCCTCAATCTAAAATCTACATGGAATGGGTTAGCCCTTCTTCCATTTCTTGTGGTCCCAACTTCTTCTTCTTGGCATCATAAGCTTCATGATGGCTCGTTGCAAACAGAATGGTGTCGGTGCGTCTGTCGTCTTGTAATACAGTTGAACTATCTCTGCCACAAACGCTAAGCTTGAAACACTTGATGAATCAATCAGGCTTCTACAACTCTGGTTTTGGAATATCTGAGCATAAGCTGGATAAACTTGAGCATCTGGAAGAACATATGCATATGGGTGATCATGTGCAGCAAAATCTCCCAAAACTGAATCATCAAAAACAACGTTCATTTTGACATCGATAACAAATATGTCTATATATGTGTTCGATGTGTCGACACTGTCCCGTATATCTCTCTAAAATATAACTATAGTAGAATCCAACAACACAGCAGGAAAAGCATGACGATACTAAATTGAAGCATGATGGGATCAAAATCGGGTAGTACGCTCCACCCCATCGAGCTTGTTTTGAAAAATCTGCTATGAAAGTTAATGGTAAGGTAACTACCCATGACTCTCTATCCTAATATGAAGGAACCAGCAAGCATATCCTAGTTGTCCTTGCGACTCATTTTGACTCGAAAAACTTTTGAAACAAGCCCCATTTAAGCATCGTATAACCATGCTCTAATACCACCTTTGTGACACCCCCGATGGTAGATAAGCGGAAATGACATGGTCGATGCTCCCTGAAAGCCAATTCGAGTTCCCGAATATTTCTGAGTACCTTGGACTAGCAATCTGAGAACATCGACGCTCCTATCGAATATCACTTAAGGCTTTTCAACCCGACCAAGCAATACCCGATAGTTAGTTCGTCCCGGACAAGGACTAATATCATATGGAACCCATACTTTAGAAAAATATTTATACATTATATATTTTTTTCATTGAAAACCATCTTACAAAAATGTTATAGGTCGACGTTGAAGTTATCGGAAAACAAGCTTTCTACAAAAGCTATATACAAAACGTCTTGCAAGGATAATAAATCTACCGCTGGCTAATGTTGTTCCTTCCCGTCCTAGAGTAAGGTCTCCCACCTACTGGTAACCTGCATAACAAATGAGTCATGAGTAACTAGTTTACTCAGTGAGTCTAATCCCACACCCCAAGGTTCTAATCAGACAGTAACTGAGACAAGGAGATGAAGCTTACTCAAAATCTAAAATGGTGGAAGAACTCAGATGATTCTGCTCTCCAAGGTAAGCTTGCGGCTGGACTGATAAAGCAGAAACATCCAGGTCTGATCATGATCTGAACAGAAATATGTGTAGGGTTTTATTTAAAAATCTCACCTTCTGATTTTTTTCACAGCAACAAAGTGATCATGGGATGAAAATCAAATCACCAGCAATTTTCTCTTGATTTTTCTCTCTCTCTTTCTCTTATTTTTCTCTCATTGTCTCATACTTTTTCTCTGGTTTTTCTTGCATGTTATGGACGACCAGAAGAGAGAAGATGGTGTTTTATAACATAAGGGGTTGCTTCAGCTAAGAGTTTAACTCATGACAAAGCAAGGTTAAAAGAGGACATGTGGGAAGCTTCTTCATTACTCTCAGAAGCAAGCTGCTTTCCTTTCCCTCCCATGAAGAAAGCTGCAAGCAGCTGGTGACAATCATGTGACTGAATTAATGAGTAAGCACAGCAAGCAGCTTGTGACTTGCATGTGCTAATTACTACAGAAGCAAAGCAATCAGGAAGGTGCATGGCATGTGACTTGATAAGTAAACAAGCAGGCTGGTGCAAGGCATAAGATGTGTCAGCACTTTATGAAGCTTGCCCGATATTTCCGAACAGTTTTGAATAAATATTTCTTGTCCTTTGGTTCTTGTCTTGATTTCAGATATGCTCGTCCATCTTGAACATAACCTGACCATAGTAATTAAATTTCGACCAGATCCATCAAGGGAAGGTCTTTCGACCACATGACAGTCTCGTCGAGAAATTAATTCACCGGGTCAGTTTTTATTTTTGTTCTGATCGAGCAACTCCAAACTGGCGAGCAGAATTTTTCTCGACCAAAAATTTATTGGTTCGTGAGGGTTATTACATTCTTCTCTCCTAAAAAGAATTCGTCCCCGAATTCTGATAACATAGTTGTACACACTTCACTGAACACTGGAGGCTCTGCAAATAGTTCATAATAATCAGCTCTAAACTTATCCTCATCTTCCCATATCAAAACAACTGATGGTTGGTTCTCCAAATACTTGATCTTACCAAGTTTTCTGATCTCAAATCTTCTGATATGGTGCTCAACTATCCGCAAAAGACCTTTAGGCTAGGCGATTTGAGGTTTCAAGTTTTCTGGTCTCAACAGTTCTATCATACTGGCTCTGATATAGGATTACGCAACATCGACTCACAAATTTTCAAATGCATAATTGAAAGATTCTCTGGTCAATGGATAACCCTTCAAACTCTGATAACCAGTCAGTACTCCGTACAAATAAATATAGCAGATTGCTGATTTCCCAACTTTTCCAAACCGATCATTTCTTTTCTGAGGAAACACTTTCAAGATTACCAATTATGTACAACACATAACTATCATATACTGCGGTCTGCATACTTCTTTTGACAGTTTTGAGTCTCTGAATACCATCACTTCTGAAACATTTTTATCTGTCTTTCTCCCATACCAACAACATGAAATGTGGAATGTTAGGTGATGTGCGATACATGATGGTAACATCTCAGGTCAGGTCAATGTCAACTTGATTAACCGTGCAACAATGAAACAAAAACATGCATGATCAATCACGCTAACATGATTCAGACCAAGGTTGCTACTCTCAAATACACACACTCACCCATTCCAAGAATGATTTCCCTTACAATATTCTATACACTTCTGATCTACGTGAGACCCTCTTCATAATCTTCTGAACAATTCAATCTCTCTGATGTTTCCCATATCCAAGTATGGTTCTATTGCTTTCTGATTTCTTCTTCTGTCTAGCAACTGAGGATTCAACAAGTTCGTCTATACCAAGCTTAATTCACCAACTGTGTACTCTTGTATGACGAATTCGTACTTTATGTACTGATACATTCTTGGCATTCCCATATGCCTTAAGGTCATACCTTTTCTTGCACTCATCAATCTTCTTCAGAATTCACTTAACATCTCTTTTCTAATTATTCATTTTAATCTTCTGGTAGAACTTGAGTTCCTTCTCCCACGTCTTTTACTGACTAACCTTGTCTACAGAACACTCCTCATATCTTCCACTAAAATTATCTTTATTTTGTTCCTCCTAAGTTTTGTTTAAGTTTTAATCCTCGAACTGATTTACTCATATCTGAATGGATATGCCATCTTGATTTACTACTTGCAATCTTGAAAACTCTCCATTCCTTCCTTATAAGACAGCCTAATAAATCACTCTAATTTTTTGCTTCATGATTTTTGAGATCCTTCTCAATATTGACACCAACTTTCCCTCTCCTCAAAGAATAAGCAACTGCATTTGCTTTTCTTATGTCTTCTTTGATCAGTGAACACTTACATTCTTTCTCCATATTGAAATGGTCACTAAATTTGATGTGCAACAAAACTGTCGCCAATTCCATCTCATGCATCAGATAATTTACCTTATTCTTTTTTAGTTCCCTTGATGTATAAGCGATTATCCTATCGTCTTGAATCAGCATTCACCTAAACCAACACATGATCCATCCATGCAACACTATATGGCTGGTTAGGCTCAATAAGCTAAATATGCGTAGACATCGAGACTTCCACTAACTGATTGCATACTTCTTCAATCCTTTTTATCCATTATTATGTAACACCTTTCTCAGTCGATCAGCTCAGCGGTTGATATTTTTCCAACTCTTGGACAAACTTATGGCCAATCCAGTGAAACTTTGGCTCTTCGGTAACAGAGATCGGACACAGCCATTGTTTAATAGCATCAATCTCTTCTAAATGTGCAACAATTCCTTGTCCTAACACTCACTGTCTTAAGAATCTAACTTCCAATTACCATTAGCAAACTTTACTAAAACCTGAAGCGTCCATCAAACGTCCGTGGAAACAAACTGCACCTTACAACTGATCTTTAATAACTCACCAATTCTAGAAAGTTGATACTTGACCCGGATGGTCACGTCCTTGATTCAAATTTAGCCGAACATAACCATAAACTCTGGTTCTTAATCTTTTCCATTGAAATTATGGGTACACTCCATGGCAAAGAACTAAATCGAACAAAACCTTTCTCCAAACGATTCTTCTAACTACTACTTGAACTCAGCTAGAACCACTTGGCAAGATGCCTAGGCTATTGCCGAGAATCTAGGTTCAAGAAGAATACTGAATGGGTCACTTCTATATGTCGACAATCCTTCCAATTCCTTAAACATATCTCCATGCTCCTTAGTTATCTAACAGACCTCGATACTCTGCCCCTTGTTATCTTCTATTTCCCAATGATCAGTATTATAGAATACGCCTCTTCACCTTTTCGCAAAAGGTTTTTAACATTCCCAGGCTGATATGAGCTATGCTACAACACTTAGTAGAACACCACAGTAGGCCAACGGTGACTGGTCTTCATCCAAAGGCTTCTTTCCTCAACAACATCCTAATTGAGCTCGATAACTAAATAGCCAATCTCAGTCTAGATATAAACATAACTGCTCTAATGGAAGTACTAAAGAATGGGGAAAGCATACCATAACTCTAAATGGCAGCCAGTACTTCCACGAATAAGAATGGTATACTTGAATTCACTAAAAAACAAACCTGTGATTGGACCTTTCAGGGGTTTTGATGGTCCAGGAAAATCTAAAGCGTACGCTCTACCCAAATAGCCAAACACTTGGTTAGGGACTAATGGTAAGGAAAAGAAAAAAATTACAACAAGTGGTACCCTAGGCATAGGTAAATGGAATCGGGTAACTTCATGGGCAGGGGTAGAATAACTTCCTTATTCTTCAGAGGAACGACCAAAGTGTGAATGACATACACGATCCAGGATTTTATCCACTTGAAGAAGCACAACCATAACATTATCATCATAACAACTTGGGGTCCTCGATCTTGATTTTATTAAACGTCCAACCAAAATAATCTCAGTGACTTTCTTGATTCATTACCTGAAACTGACCTTTGATCTGAACGGGTAGCCTTTAGACGGTCTGAATGGCACAAAGAAAGTTCCTTAGACAATAACAGCTCCCTTAACATTCACATCATACATTACTATCTCCTCAAAGCTCTTAAGCACTACAGTCCTTTGTTTGCTCCAAAAATTATTGGCTAAGTCCTCATAGCACATTTCCATGATCTTTGCCACATCCAACAAACCATAATGGATGAATCAGATTCACTCGACTTCCACCCTCTGACAGAAACATCTCACTGTACCAACTCCATAAGTTTAATCTCCATTTGGTCCCATACTTTGAGTAGAAAACACTCCATCTTGAACTCTTGAAAGAAATCTGTCTAACTTGGACTAACATTCCCAAATTGATGCTTGACACGTGATGCTTAACAACCAACTCACTACATCCTTCTTGATGTTGTATGCTTCCATATCCTTCTTGCAATCCTCGGAACAATAGGCTCCATCAGTCGTTCTTCTCCCAGTATTGCCTACAAAATCTTCCTCAATCTAAAATCTACATCGAATGGGTTAGCCCTTCTTTGGTATCTTATGGTCCCAACTTCTTCTTCTTGGCATCATAATCTTCATGATGTCTCGTTGCAAACAGAGTGGTGTCGGTGCGTCTGTCGTCTTGTAATACAGTTGAACTATCTCTGCCACAAACGCTAAGCTTGAAACACTTGATGAATCAATCAGGCTTGTACGACTCTGGTTCTGGAATGTCTGAGCATAAGCTTGATAAACTTGAGAATATGGAAGAACATATGCATATGGGTGATCATGTGCAGCAAAATCTCCCAAAATTGAATCATCAAAAACAACGTTCGCTTTGACATCGATAACAAATATGTCCATATATATGTTTGATGTGTCGAAACTGACCCGTATATCTCTCTAAAATATAACTATAGTAGAACCCAACAGCACGGAAGGAAAAGCATGATGATACCAAACTGAAGCATGATGGGATAAAAATCGGGTAGTACGCTCCACCCCATCGAGCTTGTTTCGGTACATCTGCTATGAAAGTTAACGGTAAGGTAACTACCTATGACTCTCTATCATAAGATCAAGGAACCAGCCAGCATATCCTAGTTATCCTTGCGACTCATTTTGACTCAAAAAACTTTTGAAACAAGTCCCATTTAAGCATCTTATAACCATGCTCTGATACCACCTTTGTGACACCCCTGATCATAGATGAGCGGAAATGACATGGTTGATGCTCCCTGAAAGCCGACCCGAGGTTCCCGAATATTTCCGAGTTCCTTGGACTAGCAATCTGAGAACATCGACGCTCCTATCGGATATCACTTAAGGCTTTTCAACCCGACCAAGCAATAGCCGTAGTTAGTTCATCCCGGACAAGGACTAATATCATATGGAACCCATACATCAGAAAAATATGTATACATTATATATTTATTCATTCAAAACCATCTTACAAAAATGTTATAGGTAGACCTTGAAGTTATCGGAAAACAAGCTTTATACAAAAGTTATATACAAAACGTCTTGAAAGGATAATAAATCTACCGCTGGCTAATGTTGTTCCTTCCCGTCCTAGAGTAAGGTCTCCCACCTACTGGTAACCTGCATCACAAATGAGTAATGAGTAACTAGTTTACTCAATGAGTCTAATACCACACCCCAACATATATCAATAATATCCCTAGCAATTTACTCCATTTGTATGCTGTGAAAATATATTCCATAACTATTAAATATATATATAAGGCTTTTCATTCCATCAATGTGAATCTTATCTTAAACATCACCTCCATGATCCCTCCATTCACTCATACTTATAATATATATTTATATATATGCTAAACCCAGAAAACTACCAAGGCTAACCGAGCATAGCGGGAAAATAAATATAACCATTATCTCCATCAGATATTCCAATATCGAACATCTAACGCTGCATGCAGTTACACGGCCTCCAGTGTGCGACCCCATCATCGTGTCTTCGTCACCTTGTTCCATATCACAGGACCAATTCACGATAATGCGGGACTTTCGGGGGAGTGAGTATACAATAAGACTTCACATGATTCAAACTTATATACTTAATAATATACTTATATATTAGTACTTGAGAACAAGTACTAAGGCTCGGGATAAACCTCAAATAATTATTCTGAGTAATTCTTAAGTGTTCACTCAAAGTAAGTACTTCATAATTAAATATAGATCAATAGACAATACTTAATCAATCAAACATATTTAGTATGCAATAGTTCTATACTCATCATAACTCATCAATCATCTATCTAGACTCACCATTGAATCCATGAGATTGGCTAAGGAAGACTACACTCTATCTCAAGCTAATCAAACTCCACTTTACTCCTGATTCAGAACGTCCATAAGGTTACCCGGACTGATCTTCAGACTTCTCCGACCAGCTGAACCAAGACAGGATGTTTGGATACAAGATTATTAAGTTCGGTTCACACAGAAACTAAACTCAGCTCAGATCATCAACGTATATCAGTTCACTAACGGTTCTAAGAAAATGATCAGTCAATGATAAAGTTCTTACCTAGACAGAAGATGGTTCTACTTGATGAATCTGGTTGATACTTCAAGCTTCTCTCGACCACTGACCTGAAACAGAGTGGTTTGATCTCAAGATCAGTTCGGTTCAAGCTATAACAACTTAAATCGGTTTATAAGAGCTCAGCCCATGCTCAGTTTAGTCCGGTTCTAATCAGTTCACAATAGCTTAGCTTGGTTCTACTCAGAACAGATCAGTTCAACACAAGTTCATACCATATACAACAAGGCTCAGCTCAATACTAGACAAGATCAAATCTCTTCTGTTCAGAGCATGAATATTCCAGCAGTTTGGTTCAAGCTAACTAATTAAATCAATTTGGTTCAAGCTCGGTTATGCTCATCCTATATCAGATCAGCTCAATTCATACAAGGTGGATTCAGGACAGGATAAGTTCAGTTCAGTTAAGTCTAAACAATTCAGATCAGTTTGCTTGCGGTTTACTGAAATTAATTCAAACCAAGACTAAACAAACTGAACCGTAACAACTACTTAGATAAGTGATTCGACCATGACCTGAGCTAAACATGAACTGGTTCTAATCATACAGTAACTGAGACAAGGAGATGAAGCTTAATCAAAATCTAAACCGCTGGAAGAACTCAGATGATTCTCCTCTCCAAGGTAAGCTTGCGGCTGGACTGATAAAGCAGAAACATCCAGGTCTGATCATGATCTGAACAGAACTAGGTCTAGGGTTTTATTTAAAAATCTCACCTGCTGATTTTCTCACAGCAACAGAGTGATCATGGGATGAAAATCAAATCACCAGCAATTTTCTCTTGATTTTTCTCTTTCTCTTTCTATGATTTTTCTCTAGATCTCTCAAATTTTTTCTCTGTTTTTTCTTGCAGGTTATGCACGACCATAAGAGAGAAGATGTGTTTTATAACATAAGGGGTTGCTTCAGCTAAGGGTTTAACTCATGACAAAGAAAGGTTAAAAGAGGACATGTGGAAAGCTTCTTCATTACTCTTAGCAGCAAGCTGCTTTCCTTTCCCTCCCATGAAGAAAGCTGCAAGCAGCTGGTGACAATCATGTGACTGAATTAATGATCAAGCAAAGCAAGCAGCTTGTGACTTGCATGTGCTAATTACTACAGAAGCAAAGCAATCAGGAAGATGCAAGGCATGTGACTTGATAAGTAAACAATCAGGCTGGTGCAAGGCATAAGATGGGTCAGCACTTTATGAAGCTTGCCGATATTTCCGAACAGTTTTGAATAAATATTTCACTACCTTTGGTTCTTGTCTTGCTTTCAGATATACTTTTCCATCCTGAACATAACTCGACCACAATAATTAAATTTCGACCTGATCCATCAAGGGAAGGTCTTTCGACCACACGGCAGTCTCGTCGAGAAATTAATTCACCGGGTCGGTTTTTATTTTAATTCTGATCGAGCAACTCCAAACTGGCAAGCGGAATTTTCTCGACCAAAAATTTATTGATTTGTGAGGGTTATTATACTATCAGTACGAATAAGGCTGATCATATCAGCCTATAAGTACATATTGGTCGATTTTTCATGTCTTGATGGACCAGCTTGGTCAGTCCTTGGTCCTTCCAGGCAGTACAGATGGTTGATCGTATCAGCCTATCTGTACGTATGAGTCATTTTTCATGTACTGATGGGACCAGTCCAGATAGTTCATTGTCCATTGAGTTAAATCCTTCCATTCAGTACGGATAAGGCTGATCACATCAGCCTATCAATACGTATGGATCGATTTTTCATGGACAGATGGAGCAGTCTGAACAGTCCTTGGTCCTTCCAAGCAGTACGGATGGCTGATCGTATCAGCCTATCAGTATGTACGGGTAATTTTTCATGTACTGATGGGACCAGTCCAGATAGTTCATTGTCCATTGAGTTAAATCCTTCCATTCAGTATGGATAAGGCGGATCATATCAGCCTATCAATATGTATGGGTCGATTTTACATGGACTGATGGACCAGTCTAGACAGTCCTTGGTCCTTCCAGGCAATACGGATGGCTGATTGTATCAGCCTATCAGTACGTGTGGGTCAATTTTTCATGTACTGATGGGACCAGTCTGGACAGTCCTTGGTCCTGAAGGCAGTACGGATGGCTGATCGTATCAGCCCATCAGTACGTATGGGTAATTTTTAATGTGCTGATGGAACCAGTCCGTACAGTCCATGGTCCACTGAGTTAAATTCTTTCATTCAGTACGGTTAAGGCTGATTATATCAGTCTATCAGTACGTATGGGTCGATTTTTCATAGCCTGATGGACCAGTCTGGACAGTCCTTGATCCATCCAGGCAGTAGGGATGGCTTATCGTATCAGCCTATCAGTACCTATGGGTCATTTTTCATGTATTGATGGGACCAGCCCAGACAGTCCATGGTCCGTTGAGTAAAACCCTTCAATTCAGTAAGGATAAGGCTGACCATATCAGCCTATCAGTTCGTATGGGTCGATTTTTTCAAGGCATGATGGACTGAGTCTTGACAGTCCTTGGTCCTTCTAGGCGGTATGTATGGCTGATCGTATCAGCCTATAAGTACATATGGGTCATTTTTCATGTACTGATGGGACCAGTCTGTACAGTCCATGGTCCGTTGAGTTAAATCCTTCCATTAAGTACGGATAAGGCTGATCATATCAGCCTATCAGTATGTATGGTTCGATTTTTCATGGCCTGATGGACCAGTCTGGACAATCCTTGGTCCTTCCTGGCAGTACGGATGTCTGATCGTATCAGGGTATCAGTACGTATGGTTGAGTTTTTATGTACTGATGGGACCAGTCGGACAGTCCATGGTCCATTGAGTTAAATCCTTCCATTCAGTACGGATAAGGCTGATCATATCTGGTCACTTTCAAAAGTGCTCCAAAAATAAATTAATATTCACTAAAACTCCTGAAAAATCCCTACTAAGAGATTCCCATAATCGAAATCCAATGATTCTATCCATACCATATAGATATCGACCATAAACAGTCCGGCCAAGGCCATGGACCTCATTCCTGAACCAGTCTGGTCAGTCCTTGGTCCATTGAGTTAAATCCTTCTATTCAGTATGGATAAGGCTGATCATATCAGCCTATCAGTGTGTATGGGTCGACTTTTCATGGCCTGATGGACTAGTCTTGACAGTCCTTGGTCCTTCCATGCAGTACGGATGGCTGATCGTATCAACCTATAAGTACGTATAGGTCATTTTTCATGTACTGATGGGACCAGTCCAAATAGTCCATGGTCCATTAAGTTAAATCCTTCCATTCAGTACGGATAAGGATGATCATATCAGCCTATCAGTACATATGGATTGATTTTTCATGGCCAGATGGACCAGTTTGGACAGTCCTTTGTCCTTCCAGGCAGTACGGATGGCTGATCGTATCAG